>JACXGI010000191.1:0-69223 GCA_016801175.1 Esox masquinongy | reverse complement strand
GCCAGGAGTCCTTGCATTGAAATGGGTTAATTTAAGTGCCAGTGCATAGGACCAGACTCGTAATTTAAACGATCGTATTCATGAGCGCAGTGCACTAGGGGTGGGGAAAAACATGGATACATGTAAGAATTGAATGATTTTTAGATTTAAGAAATCGTTTTTTGAATGTCCAGAACTGTGATTGGACACAACCGTTCAAAAGTATGGGGTCACTTAGAAATGTCGTTGTTTTCCATGAAAACGTACATGAAATTAGTTTGAATAGGAAATGCAGCAAAATGAATAACAAATATTGTCATTGATAAGGTTATAAATAATGATTTTTAATTTAAAAATTGTCCTTCAAACTTTGCTTTTTTCAAAGAATCCTCCATTTGCAGCAATTACTGCCTTGCAGACCTTTGGCATTCAGATTACACATTATTATACAGGTGCATCTCAAAAAATTAGAATATCGTTGAAAAGTTAATTTTCCATAATTCAAATCAAAAAAGTTAATATATTCTAGATTCATTACACAAAGTAAAACATTTCAAGCCTTTTTTTGTTTCAATCTTGATGATTACGGGTTACAGCTAATGGAAATCAGAAATCCAGTATCTCAAAAATACTGGATTTTTTTATTAGAATAAAAAAATTACAATACAGAAATTTCGACCTGAGAAGAGCTCTAATCAGCTAGTTAACTCCCTGAGCCTTTAATCTCTGTCTGGTTGTGTATACACACAACCACAATCATGGGGAAGACTGCTGACTTGACAGTTGTCCAGAAGACACTCATTGACACTCTCCATGAGGAGGGTAAGCCACAGAAGGTCATTGCTGAAAGGGCTGGCTGTTCGCAGAGTGCATTATCAAAGCATATTCATGGAAAGTTGACTGGAAGGGAGAAGTGTGGTAGGAAAAGGTGCACAGGGATGACTGCAGCCTTGAGAGGATTGTCAAGCAAAGCCGATTCAAGAACTTGGCTGCTTCACAAGGAGTGGACTGAGGCTGAAGTCGCACAGACGTGTCCAGGAAATGGGCTACTAGTGTCGCATTCCTAGTGTCAAGCCACCCCTAAACCAGAGACAACGTCAAATGCGTCTTACCTGGGAGAAGGAGAAAAAGAACTGGACTGTTACTCAGTGTTCCAAAGTCCTCTTTTCAGATGAAAGTATTTTTCATTTATTTTTCATCCTCTTTTCACTTTGTATTTCATTTGGAAATCAAGGTTCCAGAGTCTGGAGGAAGAGTGGAGAGGCACAGAATCCAAGTTACTTGAAGTCCAGTGTGAAGTTTCCACAGTCAGTGATGATTTGGGGTGTCATGTGATGTGCTGGTGTTGGTCCACTGTGTTTTATCAAGTTCAGAGTCAATGCAGCTGTCTACCAGGAGATTTTAGAACAACACATGCTCTGCTTCTGCTGACAAGCTTTGTGGAGATGCTGATTTCCTTTTCCCGCAGGACTTGGCACCTGCCCACAGTGCCAAAACGACTGGTAACTGGTTTGCTGCCCATGGTATTACTGTGCTTACTGTGCCAATACAGGCCAGCCAACTCGCCTGACCTGTATTGTCCAGAGGAAAATGAGACCCAACAACCAGACCCAACAACACAGACAAGCTGAAGACCGCTATCAAAGCAACCTGGGCTTCCATAACACCTGAGCAGTGCCACAGGCTGAATGCCTCCATGCCACACCACATTGATGCAGTAATTCTTCCAAAAGGAGCCCTGACCAAGTATTAAGTGCAAAAATTAACATGCTTAGGAAATCTTTGCAGGTGTTTTGTGTTAATTAGCTGATTAGAGCTCTTCTCGGGTCAACATTTCTGTATTATAAATTTTTTATTCTAATATTTTTACATATTGGATTTTTGATTTCCATTAGCTGTAAGCCGTAATCATCAAGATTGAAATAAAAAAAGGCTTGAAATGTTTCACTTCATGTGTAATGAATCTAGAATATATGAAGGTGTCACTTTTTGATTTGAATTACGGCGAAAAAAAAGAACCTTTCCACAATATTCAAATTTTTTGAGATGCACCTGTAGATAGGTTATTGCGACAGCCCTAGCCAGACATTTTTCAACTTTTAACAAGAAACCAACAATATTTAAGAAAAAAGAATTCAGAAAAATTATTTAAGATCTTTGTGGAAATACTTTTGCTTGGAATGTGTCTTATAAAATTTTTGTGAGAAATAGAACCCCTCAGCTCAGACTGGTAAAAAGTATTCTTAACGGCTAAAAAATGCAATTCCTGACAAAAATTCCTACAGATCCTTCATGGTTGCTGTTGACCTCTAGATAGCCTCTCTGATTAGCTGTTCCTTGACATGTCATCATTTTTTTTGGTCACAATGTCACAATGTCCTGGTGATGCCATCTTGCCTCCTTTTTGTTTCATGATGGTCTTCAGTGTTTTGTGATTCATGTAATGTCTTAGAAATGATTTTATATCCCTACCCTGATCTGTACCTTTCAACAATATTTTCAAGATTTTTGTTAGCTTTTTGTGACCATGGCCATATCTGCAGTACACAACAGTCTTAATCAGAATAATTTCAGTTAATGTCAGGTGATGGCAAATGACCTTTGTGCATGATTTGGCATGTGGTTGGTAAAATCTGAACATGGTAACAACACTTGTTATGAATGGTGTACACACTTATGCAACAAAGGCACCCCCCAGCTTTTTATTCCACTTGAATATTCTTTACACGGTCCTATTAAAGGTGAAACAGGTCTGACATGATTAGTCTTTCAGTCTTTATAAGCAAAAGCTAAATTTTCAATAAGGGTTGTGTCAAATTTGGTCCCTCTGTCCCTACTCTGATGGTCCCTAAGTAAATAGTAATGTCTGCAACTCTGCTATGCAACCCTGGTGTTTTATTCAAACCCGCAATTCTGGAAATGTTTGACATATTCTCATGGGAGCATACTGAAATTGCTGTCATTACTCTTTATTTGATACCTTTTTGGATAAGATGGATGGGCATATTTCCTAAATGTTTCCTGTTTCCTACCTTTTCAGATCTCCCTCTCCGCCAGATAGTAGGCGAAGAGTGTGTTGCCTTTATGCTGAACTGGAGAGAGAATGAGTACCTGACCCTGCAGGTTCCTCAGCAACTAGTCATGAACAACCCCTATATCAAGGTACGAACCTAATAAAATGGTATAATACCTCTCTATCTGACTTTGTTGTCTGAAAAGGATATGTTAGTCTTTTTTACATTTCCAGATGGATCAAAACAACCAAATTGGTTATTGCTTCCTGATTTGGAGAATTCCTCCATATTTCTCACAGTTGAGGGTAGGCAGGATACAAGGTGCAGAACTGGAGTAAGACATTCCTTTAATTCGGTTTACAATAGCAACTAACGAAGCGTCAGCAACCAATGACTAAATGCACATGTCTTTAACAATAATCCACACCACACAGAAGGGCAACTTAAATAGGATCCCCAATTAGAGACAACGCAGGGCAGCTGCCTCTAATTGGGCACCAACAAACAGAGATACCTAGAGGGCATCCCTGCTGTCCGGGAGGCTCTGCCCGCAAGGCAGGATGGGGCGCCAGAGCAGAAGCGGGGACCCTTTGACGAACCACTCCGGAGGAAGCAGCGACAGTGGATCAGCATACCACTGGAGGCTCAGGGCGGGGGACCAGCACTGGAGGCTCAGGGCGGGCGACCGGCACTGGAGGCTCAGGGCGGGCGACCGGCACTGGAGGCTCAGGGCGGGCAAACGGCACTGGAGGCTCAGGGTGGGCGACCAGCACTGGAGGCTCAGGGTGGGCGACCAGCACTGGAGGCTCAGGGTGGCTCTTGCACCTCTGGACCAACATAGAGATGGTTAGGAGCATCACTATAGACAGGACCTGACAATATTACTTGACTGCCATTTAAGTTATGTAATCCATTAATTCTGGTTAGGTAAAGCTTTCGGCTCAGAGAAAGGTCCAGTGCGCCGTAGAGAAAGGTTGCACTGACAATTGCGCCGCACTACGTAGTTTTTTGCTTATTTCTGTATATATATTTTTTGGTCTATGCTGCACTGTCGCTCATACAGTATGATTGACTAGCACTTTTGGAAATGCAACACTACTTACCCAAGCGCCTGCTGAGATTCCTTAGTCCTGCCGCTGATTTGTTTACCAATACGCTGACGGAGGAGAAAGAAGAGGCAAACGTGCTGGTATCCTATGTAGATGTCGGACGAGATACTGCGATCCCTAATTACCTAGCATTTTACTCGCAAATGTTCAATCACTGGACAATAAAATGGATGAACTACATGCACAGATTAACTTTCAACAAGACATTGCGAGCTGTTGGGTGCTAGCGTTTGTAGAGACCTGGCTGGATCCCACGATAACTGACCCAGCCAGTTTTTCTATCTAGCGGCAGGACAGATCTTCAGAGACTGGTAAACGTAGGGGCGGAGGGGTCTGCATTATGGTTAACTCTTGCTGGGGTACGGATGTTGCAGCTCTTGCTACGCACTGTTCACCAGACCTGGAGCTACTGGCTGTAAAGGTACGGCCCTTCTGCCTGTGAGAATTCAGCTCCACTATAATCACTGCAGCCTACATACCCCTGCAGGCGGATAAAACATGCGCTGGAAGACCTACAGTAATAAACAGTCTAGAGGACGCTCACCCTGAGGCAGTTTTCATTGTTGTTGGCGATTTCAATAGGGCAAGTATGAGGAAAGTTTTGCCGAAATATCACCAGCACATTAACTTCTCTACCCGTGGTGATCAGACTCTTGACCACTGTTATTCACAAAAATGAAATGGCTACAAACCCATCCCCCGCTCCGCATTTGGTAAGGCTGACCATACATTGATTTTGGTTCTCCCATCCTATAAACAACGCCTAAAACATGATGAACCGGTTTTTCAGACTGTGTAACGCTGGAATGAGGGATCCATTACTGCTTTACAAGACTGCTTTGAAACAACAAATTGGCAGATGTTCTGGGATGCAGCCGATGGGGACATTGATGAATACATAGACTCTGTTATAGCATAAATCTCCAAGTGCATTGATGATCTTGTCCTGAGGGCCAATGTCAGAGCTTTTCCCAACGAAATGCCCTGGATTAATGGTAATGTTCATGCTACGCTCAGAGTATGGTCCTCTGCCTATAGCTCTGGGGACCTGGAGGCTTTGAGGAGATCCAGATATGACCGACGGAAGGCTATCGGATGGAAAAAGACTACTGGGATAAGTTGGAGTCTACCACAGCCCTGACCCCAGATGCATGTGGTGTGGACTGCGTCACATCACAAACTATAAAGGGAGGAATAGCAGTGATGCACGTCCCACATCCTTGCTCCCTGACAAGCTCAACACCTGAGCTCTTAAAAAAGTGAACCCTCGGAAGTCACCAGGGCCAGATGGCATTCCAGGCCGTGTCCTCGGGGTGCGCCAACCTCCATATTCAACCACACCCTGTCTCTGTCTGCAGTCCCTTCCTGCTTTAAACAGACCACCATCATCCTTGTACCAAAGAAACCTTCCATCACCTGCCTGAACGACTACCGCCCTGTAGCACTGACCTCCACCATCATGAAGTGCTACAAGCGGCTGGTCAGAACTCACATCTGCTCCACCCTTCCTGACACCTTGGACCCCTTTCAATTTGTATACCGCCCCAATAGGTCTACAGATGATGCCATCGCACTGGCAACACACACCCCCTTCTCCCACCTGGAAAAAGGCAACACATACAGTATCTCACAAAAGTGAGTACACCCCTCAGATTTTTGCAAATATTTGATTATATCTTTTCATGTGATAACACTGAGGAAATGACACTTTGCTACAATGTAAAGTAGTGAGTGTACAGCTTGTATAACAGTGTAAATTTGCTGTCCCCTCAAAATAACTCAACACACAGCCATTAATGTCTAAACCGCTGGCAACAAAAGTGAGTACAACCCAAGTGAAAATTTCCAAATTGGGCCCAAGTAGCCATTTTCCCTCCCCAGTGTCATGTGACTCGTTAGTGTTACAAGGTCTCAGGTGTGAATGGGGAGCAGGTGTGTTAAATTTGGTGTTATCGCTCTCACACTATCTCATACTGGTCACTGGAAGTTCAACATGGCACCTCATGGCAAAGAACACTCTGAGGATCTGAAAAAAAGAATTGTTGCTCTACATAAAGATGGCCTAGGCTATAAGAAGATTGCTAAGACCCTGAAACTGAGCTGCAGCACAGTGGCCAAGACCATACAGCGGTTTAACAGGACAGGTTCCACTCAGAACAGGCCTCGCCATGGTCGACCAAAGAAGTTGAGTGCCCGTGCTCAGTGTCATATCCAGAGATTGTCTTTGGGAAATGGACGTTTAAGTGCTGCCAGCATTGCTGCAGAGGTTGAAGGAGTAGGGGGGTCAGCCTGTCAGTGCTCAGACCATACGCTGCACACTTCATCAAATTGGTCTGTATGGCTGTCGTCATACAGACCTATGCTTGTTCCTAAGCTCAGTACCCTGGGACTTAGCTTCTCCCTTTGCAGTTGGATCCTGGACTTCCTTACGGGTAGGCCCCAGGTCGTGAGAATGGGCAACCTCACCTCCTCTACACTGACCCTGAGCACCGGAGGCTGCAAGGCTGTGTACTCAGTCCCCTCCTGTCTTCCCTGTTCACGCATGACTGCGAGGCCACGCACAGCTTAAATTCGTGGATGAAACCATCCTGGGTCCAACAATGAGTTGGAGTGTTTTCCCTCAGGCCATAAGGCTCCTCAACCAACAACACTGATTCATGATCATACTGTTAACACATGAACATTCCGGATGCTCAGATGTCTTTTCAGATACTTTGAATGTACACTAGAATATTCCCTCATGTGCCATTCATAAGCATATTGCACTCATATGTATCTATAATATTCAATACTTCTACCCATACTGTGCATTTTCCCAATCCCACTAATCCTAAATTGCTGCTAGTTTTCTTTATGTATATTATTGCCATACTTGCCGTATCTATAATATTTAATACTACTAACCATTTGCTGCGAGTTTTTCAGTACTCTTTAAATTGCTGCTAGTTTTACAGTTATGTATATTATCGCTTTATTTTTTGCTATATATTTTGCTTTAAATATTTTTCTGAATTCTTGCTATGTAGATTTCGGGTGCCATGTCACAAAATTTCATTGTGCAGGATGATGCTGTGTTGTGTTGTACATTTCATAAATAAACTTGAAACTTAATTTAAAATGTTTCTCCATTTTCTCTGTTCCCTTGGCACACTTTTCGAAACCAATAGCTGGGTCAGCTCCTGGCCTCCACCTGTAAAGAGCTGCCCGGTCCTAAAGAAAGCCGGCGTACAGCCAAAGAGTTGTGGGAGGTTGTTGTGCAAATCTGCAGTGTCTCCAACCAACACAAGAGAAACAGCGATGGACGTGTCAGCCTCATCAAACAGAGAGAGTCCAACATGGGCATCCTGCAGAGGTAAACTGGACGGTAGTCAGAGATAGTCAGTGTTTACTACAGAAGATGTACTATGTAAGAGAAACATGATAATGCTCATAGGCGATACCCAGGTTTTGAAAAGTATCGGAATAAACCATTATGTTTATTCTGATAAAATGTTGTGTTAATTTTAACTGGGAAGTTCTGAGTAATGAGTGTGTACTGAACATAAAATACAAGCGAAACATGCAAACATTTTAAATATATTACTGAGTTACTGTTCGTAAAAGGAAATCATTCATTTTAATATTTTGGCCACAAACTACAGTGAGGGGAAAAAAGTATTTCATCCCCTGCTGATTTTGTACGTTTGCCCACTGACAAAGAAATGATCCGTCCATAATTTTAATGGTAGGTTTATTTGAACAGTGAGAGACAGAATAACAACAAAAAAATCCAGAAAAACATATGTAAAACATATTATAAATTGATTAGCATTTTAATGAGTGAAATAAGTATTCGACCCCTCTGCAAAACATGACTTAGTACTTGGTGGCAAAACCCTTGTTGGCAATCACAGAGGTCAGACGTTTCTTGTAGTTGGCCACCAGGTTTGCACACATCTCAGGAGGGATTTTGTCCTACTCCTCTTTGCAGAGCTTCTCCAAGTCATTAAGGTTTCGAGGCTGACGTTTGGCAACTCGAACCTTCAGCTCTCTCCACAGATTTTCTATGGGATTAAGGTCTGGAGACTGGCTAGGCCACTCCAGGACCTTAATGTGCTTCTTCTTGAGCCACTCCTTTGTTGCCTTGGCCGTGCGTTTTGGGTCATTGTCATACTGGATTACCCATCCACGAACCATTTTCAATGCCCTGGCTGAGGGAAGGAGGTTCTCACCCAAGATTTGACGGTACATGGCCCCATCCATCGTCCCTTTGATACAGTGAAGTTGTCCTGTCCCCTTAGCAGAAAATCACCCCCAAAGCATAATGCTTCCACCTCCATGTTTGACGGTGGGGATGGTGTTCTTGGGGTCATAGGTAGCATTCCTCCTCCTCCAAACACGGCGAGTTGAGTTGATGCCAAAGAGCTCGATTTTGGTCTCATCTGACCACAACACTTTCACCCAGTTCTCCTCTGAATCATTCAGATGTTCATTGACAAACTTCAGACGGGCCTGTACATGTGCTTTCTTGAGCAGGGGGACCTTGCGGGCGCTGCAGGATTTCAGTCTTTCACGGCGTAGTGTGTTACCAGTTGTTTTCTTGGAGATTAAGGTCCCAGCTGCATTGAGATCAGACAAGATCCTCCCGTGTAGGTCTGGGCTAATTCCTCATCGTTCTCATGATCATTGCAACTCCACGAGGTGAGATCTTGCATGGAGCCCCAGACCGAGGGAGATTGACAGTTCTTTTGTGTTTCTTCCATTTGCGAATAATCGCACCAACTGTTGTCACCTTCTCACCAAGCTGCTTGGCGAAGGTCTTGTAGCCCATTCCAGCCTTGTGTAGGTCTACAATCTTGTCCCTGACATCCTTGGACAGCTCTTTGGTCTTGGCCATGGTGGAGAGTTTGGAATCTGATTGATTGATTGATTGCTTCTGTGGACAGGTGTCTTTTATACAGGTAACAAGCTGAGATTAGGTGCACTCCCTTTAAGAGTGTGCTCCTAATCTCTACTCGTTACCTGTATAAAAGACACCTGGGAGCCAGAAATCTTTCTGATTGAGAGGGGATGAAATACTTATTTCACTCATTAAAATGCAAATCAATTTATAACATTTTTGACATGCGTTTTTCTGGATTTTTTTGTTATTCTGTCTCTCACTGTTCACATAAACCTACCATTAAAATTATAGACTGATAATTTCTTTGTCAGTGGGCAAACGTACAAAATCAGCAGGGGATCAAATAATTTTTTCCCCTCACTGTATGTATTTCACATGACTGGGAAATATCGATATACATCTACTGGTCATATATACCTTATAAAAAGTTAGTGGCGTAAAATACTACCTGGTATGATGAAGAGTGCAGATTAATGTTTATGCAGAACTTCTTCTGTTGTGAATATTACAACTGCACGCTCACATAGCTTGGGAAGTGACATTGTGTTGTGACAAAAATGCAGATTTTAGAGTTTTTTTTGTTGTTCCCAGGACAAGGTGCACCTGTGTAATCATGCTGCTTAATTAGCTTCTTCACACCTGTTACATTGATGGATTATCTTGGCAAAGCACATGCTCACTAATAGGAATATAAACAAATTTCTGCTCAAAATCTGAGAGAAATAAGCTTTTTGTGCCTATGAAAAATGTCTGGGATTTTTTAGTCCAGGTAATGAAACATGGGACCAATACTATACATGTTACATTACAGTAAATTATTGTTCAGTGTAGCAATTGTCCTTGTACACAATGAAAATGTAGGCAGATATCAATTACGTAAGTCACCTCCTTGCTGATATTCCGTGTATTATTTCTTCAGGAACCGATTCATCACTTTTGTCAAGAAGCTCCGGGAGCCACTCGTATTGACCACCCTCATCTCTCTTTTTGTGAGGTTCCATAGCATAGTGCGGGTAAGTCCAGCCACCTGCAGATTACAGTCCCTTCCTCACACTGTTGCCTGCTTATAACAAACGTTCCTTCATGGTTGAAACCATTTGCTTCTCTCAACAGGATGATATTGTCAATGAAGTGACAGCAGAACACCTTGCCATTTGGCCATCAACCTTGGCAAAGTATAAAAACAACTGTTCTGGTTCATTGTGGCTACTCAATGGTTTTCTTAGATGTTGTATGCCAGGATATACTAATTGTGGCTTTTGAACAAGTAAAAAAATTGCCTGGCCCCAGAATATTATTTATTTTTTAATTTACACCCAGCTAATAATCAAAATAGTGGAAATGTTCTGTAGAAATGAACAAATATCTGTATTTTGAAATGTGTTGCTTATTGCATATGTTTTTACTAAAAGCAGATTTAAATACTATATAGCATTCTTAGTATACAGTATGTCATTCAAGTAGACAAGGCAGAATTCAAACACGTCTAATGTCTTGACACTGTGTTTTTTTTTTTTTACTGTATTCTGACTTTTTGTAAATTCACAGTTTATGAAGACTATTTACTAAAGGCTGCTTAATAAGATTTGTCTTGTAGCATGCAGGCAGTGGATGTGGAGGCAGTGGCAGTGACAGTTAAAGAGATTGTGACCCATGCACTTACACTGAACCCAAACAACCAGTCTTGGCTCATCACACAGGCTGACATTTACTTTGGTAAGCAGCATGCAAATTGTGGTGCAAGAAATTAACCTAGGGCTAGTTGTATCAAGTATCTCGATTTAGGGTTAGGTTAATTTCAGAATGGCTTGACACAAACATGCCCCAGTAAAGATGTAGTAAATAGCTAGTTGTCCAGTCAAGTAATGTCATTATTCCACCCTTCCCCCAGTGACCAACCTATACTCTGCCGCGTTGCATTTCTACCTCCAGGCTGGGGCAGTGTGCTCCGACTTCTTCACCAAGGCTGTGGCTCCAGATATCTACAATGACCAGGTAGCGAAACAGTGATGTTTTCTCAAATGCAACCCTAGTAGTCCCTATGTAGTTTACTACATCTGAACAGGGCAGATGGGGCGCTGGGCAAAATAGGGAACGCCTATATTGGGAATGGGGTGCCATTTTACAGCTGAAGTCGGAAAGTTTACATACTCTTAGGTTGAAGTTATTAAAACTCATTTTTCTACCACTCCACAGATTTCATGTTAACAAACTATAGTTTTGACAAGTCGGTTACTTTGTGCATGACACAATTTCACTTATAATTCACCATATCAAAATTCCAGGGGGTCAGAAGTTTACATACACTAAGTTAACTATGCCCTTAAACAGCTTGGAAAATTTCAGAAAATGATGTCATGGCTTTAGAAGCTTCTGATAGGCTAATTGACATCATTTGAGTCAATTGGAGGTGTACCTGTGGATGTATTTCAAGGCCTACCTTCAAACTCAGTGACTCTTTGCTTGACATCATGGGAAAATCAAAAGAAAACAGCCACGACCTCAGAAAAAATTGTAGACCTCCACAAGTCTGGTTCATCCTTGGGAGCAATTTCCAAACGTCTGAAGCTATCTGTACAAACAATAGTATGCAAGTATAAACACCATGGGACCACGCAGCCGTCATACCGCTCAGGAAGGAGATGTGTTCTGTCTCCTAGAGATGAACATACTTTGCTGCAGAAAGTGCAAATCAAACCCAGAACAACAGCAAAAGACCTTGCTGGAGGAAACCAGTACTCACAGTAAAAAGAGTCCTATATTGACGTAACCTGAAAGGCTGCTCTGCAAGGAAGAAGCCACTGCTCCAAAACCGACATAAAAAAGCCAGACTATGGTTTGCAACTGCCTATGGGGACAAAGAAATGTCCTCTGGTGTGATGAAACAAAAATCAACTGTTTGGCCATAATGACCATCGTTATATTTGGAGAAAAAAGGGGGAGGCTTGCAAGCAGAGGAACACCATCCCAACCGTGAAGCACGGGGGTGGCACCATCATGTTGTTGAGGTGCTTTGCTGCAGGAGGGACTGGTGCACTTCACAAAATAGATGGCATTATGAGGAAGGAAACTTGTGTGTATATACTGAAGCAACATCTCAAGACATCAATCAGGATGTTAAAGCTTGGTTGAAATGGGTCTTCCAAATGGACCCCAAGCATACTTCCAAAGTTGTGGCAAAATGGCTTAAGAACAGTGGGCCAACGTTTACCCAACTTATTGTGGGAAGCTTGTGGAAGGCTACCCGAAACATTTGAACCAAGTAAAACAATCTAAAGGCAATGCTACCAAATACTAATTGAGTGTTCACATACTAATTGAGTTGTTCACAATTCAGGAACAGGAACTTAGTTTAAATGTATTTGGCTAAGGTGTATGTAAACTTCCAACTTCAACGGTAGGTGCAGTCTTAGTTTGAATCAACAAACAATCCTGGATTTACTCCAGTCTTTTTTCTGTAGGTCCTGAAGAGAATGATCAAGTGCTGTTCGATGCTGAACTGTCACACACAGGTCTGACTTTTTCCCCCTCTAGAAACTTAACAGTTCTTATTCAGCATGTGGACATTTTGTTTTGAACATTTTTGAAGGCTATGACCATGTTGTCTTGCTGATTAGGTTGCAGTTCTTTGCCAGTTTTTAAGGGAGGTGGACTACATGACAGCATTCAAAGCCCTTCAAGAACAGAACAGGTACAGTGCGTACTGACAACTCCTGATTGAAGAATAGCCTGGAAAGACAAACGTAGGCCTAATTGTGCCATCTTACCATTACAGTCACGATGCCATGGATTCCTTCTATGACTACATCTGGGATGTCACCATCCTTGAATATCTCACATGTATCCTTTCAACTAGTGATTTTCTTTGCCTTAATCTTTGACCAAGTGTGACAAGATTTGGAGTTATGTTGTAACAAGCCTAACAGCACATATTTTCGCAGGCAAGTTGATAAAAACATTCAATTTTGTCCTTCACTGCATAAATGCAGACATCCACCATAAAAGGGGTGAGACTGAGAAGAGACTAATTGCGGTAAGTCATATTTCCACTGAAAAAAGTAGTTACCTGCCAGCTTAGCTGGTCTGAATTGACAGCTGTGCATTAAGAAAGCCTAACCAAGTAAATATTAGTGGGTGTAGATTTTTCCAAACGATTAAGCCTCATCTTGGACTGAAACACCTTCGTAATAGAGATTCTTTATTGTGGAGTTAATGGGTCCGTGGCCTGTATCAAAGTGCTGATCTATGATCTGATGTATTGTGATTAAAAAAAAAGGCTAAAATGGTTGTAGATCAGCAGTTCATTGCTGAGCTTCTGTGGCTATAGGCCCTGAACTAGGTATATGTTTAGGAACTGCCTTTAGGGTTTTGCTGAATCACAGTCAAATCACTCTTCAGATCAAGGCAATTGGACAGACAGAGCTGAATGCCAGTAACCCAGAGGAAGTTTTGCAGCTGGCAGCCCAGAAGAGGAAGAAGAAATTTCTGCAAGCTATGGCCAAGCTGTACTTCTAGATAAAAACAGAGAAACGTCTGGGGAAAAATTTGCATTTGTGGTTTAAAATAAACTTTTTCAAATAAGTAATTCACCTTTTGTACACAGTAAACCTACATGTGTAAAATGTGTTATTCCCTGTAGTCAGATGGTAATTCAGTGTGGTACATGATGTCCTGTTTTAACAAATACAAATCAATTAATTACCTTTCAGCAGTGTTGAAGTTTAGATTTCATCTCGGTAAATGTATTAAATTTACATTTAATTGGATATACAATATAGTACATAAAGTCAATGCCATACTCTGCAATTTATATTGTCATCTTATACTGAAATACAACATTCCTAGGCAATGTCCTGGTAAATTATAGTTGAAAATCATTAACTACAACTAACAGAACATTAAAAGCCATAATACTTTACAATAAAAACAAGAGTCCAATTGAAATGTTCTTAAAACTGGACCAGACAACCATCTTAGGATCTTTGGCTCAACAGCCAGGTGCAATGCATAGTTCAAACACTTGACTTATTGCAGACAGGTCACTCTGTCTTTCATTTCAACAGTCAATGCTTAATCGACATGCCGTCCTGTAGTGGTTTAGATTAGAACAGCAGTCTGTGTGCTCTATGATGTCCTATTTACAATATTAGTTCATCTTTCCAGTGTTCATTCAAAGCTTCAGACTAGGCTTAGTGTGTCATGGGTTTCTCTGTGCTGTTGGGTGAAGTTATAAACTGGTGTTCCAGCTCCCTCTGCCGTGCTTTGTCCTGAAATAGAGATTTCCAGTGTTTTGTGCAAACAATCCCAATTCGTCCACCTGACATTGTTTTTCTACAACTTAGACAAAATCACAGACAAATATTGAAATTGAAGAGATTTTAACAAATGAGTCTGATGTAATTACCAGCATGAGTAGGAAGCTTGAGTGAGTCTGGATGTTATGTCGGTCCTCTTGAGGCTACTTTCAGGAAGTCCTTGAGCTGTGCCCTTCCGCACATGCTAGTTGCCTCCACAAAGGGGGCCATCCAGTCAGTGACACCATCCAGAACCTCTCACTTCAAACCTGAAGGAGGAGACAATAGCAATGTGCACATGAAATCAAGTATCACTTATATTCAGTTAATTTAGTTTTGCATGTAGCTAGTCTCACCTGACACTTTCTACCACTTTATAAGGTAGGAAGTGACATAATGCCGCAGCCGCCAACACCCGATACTGGTAGTCCAATGAATTCATATTAAGGATGCACAGGTCTAAAAGCTGAGAAGAGGGAGGGGAGAAAACAGTTCAGTTGCAATAGGGGCATAGTACATGCATTAATTATTGTAATATTATATTGATACGATTAGTTGATGAATTTAAGACAAGTAAGCATGTTGACTCCCACGAAAGATGCAGTTCCTTGTTGCTATGCAGTGTTTAATTGCGAGACACAAACAAGAAACTCATGAAATTTGAGTTGCAAAGTAGTCCTATTTCACATGCCACACAAAACCAATTGGCAAGTTAGACAGCTTTCTAGTTCCTGCTAACATATGAGCGTGACATTATTCCAAAAAATGCATATAGTACATTTGGTGAAGATTTCCTCACTACTTAGTAATTGTACCGTATGTGCACACAATTTATAAGGTATAGTAGTAACTCAAAGATGAGTACATTCGAGTTTGTCCTCAGTTCTCAACCTGTACTCAAGAGGAAGATGTGACTGGAAGATGAGCAAGTAAAATGTGCAGTCTGAAAAAAGCAAGGTAAAATGCACTGCTAAAAAAAATAAGGGAACACTTAAATCACACATCAGGTCTTGAAGGAAATATATTAAAGATCAAAATCTTTATTGTACATTGTGTAATTCGTTAACAAAATTACGTAACAACGGTCAATGGAAACCAAAGTCAACTGATTGAGGGCTGGATTCAAAGTAAACAATTTAAATCACAGGCTGTTCCAACTTGAATTTCATCACGCAACTCAATGTGATTCAGTAGTGTGTATGACCCCCACGTGCATGTATGCACTCCCGACAACATCAGGACATGCTCCTGATGAGATGGCGGATGGTGTCCTGGGGGATCTCTCAGACCTGGATCAGGGCATTACTGAGCTCCTGGACAATCTGTGGCGCTACTTGGCAGCGTCGGATGCACCGATAAATAACGTCCCAGAGGTTCTCAATTGGATTCAGGTCTGGGGAACGCAAGGGCCAGTCAATGGCATCAATGCCTTTGTCATCCAGGAACTGCCTACACACTCTGGCCACATGAGGCCAGCATTGTCCCGCACCAGGAGGAACCCAGGGAACCCAGACATTGTCATGTCTTTGAGGGAAACAACACCACTTTGTTTGGAGTGTTTTAGAGTAGTTTTCTGGTTGCAATGCAACTTTGCGATAGGGGTACGAACCGTTTCCATTTATGAACTTGGACGATGCTAATAACGCTAATCATAGACTGGGACAGAGCTGAATAATGGACTGTTTGAAAAAAATGACTGTCTTCAAGGATTATCTTTTGGTGAGTGGTCTTTGAGAAAAATATGAATTTTGGACAAACTTTCCCTTTAACATTTAATCAGTATTGAATTGCAATTCATATAGACTAGTGAGAATCACAAAATATTGTACTTCTGTGTAAGTTTTGAAAATATAGTATTATGAGTTTGCTGGAAATTCCCAGCCCTAATGATGAACACACAATTATTTTACAGCAGCATTATATCACTTGTTTAGAAGTAACTTGATTGGTAAAGGCAAGTGATAAAACATACCTGTGTGACCTGTATAAAATTCTCCTGGGAAAACTCAGGCAACAGACTATTACAGTTAGGTTGATTTTCCAGTGAGGCCATCTGGATGAAGAGCTTCAACCAAACAACAACTGTCTCGGGACAGAGATTCCATTTTAATGCCTGTAAAAATGTACAATTTTAAAACAATGATTTCAGTTCTTGTCCCTAACTCCCTATAGAACAACTGCAGCTTAAATTCCACCCTAGTACCGATTATAGTACTGGTCAGTAATTCTGACCACTTTATAGTGCCATTTGGGATGAAAGTATTGATTAAAAAAAATAATTTGGTATCTTACCTTCAAAATGACCACTTCCATTTTCAGAATCTCATCCTCCATGCAAGCCCAATCAGTTATATAATCTAGCTCCTGAAGCTTTGGAGGGAAGATTTCCTACAAGAGCAAAAGTAAGAAATTAAGCCCCTTTCTAGCAGAGAGATCTGAGATGTAGGCTAATTGACAACAATTTCACCTTGTCTAGGGCCCTATGGAATCAGTTTTTTTTTCCAAATTCCATTTTCTCCATTAAATTTTTTTAAATTAAATTAAATTTAAATAAATTAAAATTTTTATGAATTGTGTTTTACAATTTATGCTAATTTTATCATCAGAAAGAGTGTTTAATATTGTGAATAGGGATGGGACGATAAACGATTTTAGAACTAATCGCGATGGAAAATACTCACGATTATGAAATCGTGGAGAAATTCCATAATCGGCATAATCGTAAATCAGGATAATCCTCACAAGTGAATTGAAAAAGTTCTGCCAGTCGCTGACGTTTCCCTGACGGCTTGTTTTATTTTACAAGTGGAGCGCACATCATCTCACGTAGTACTAAGCCACTAAACATCCTCTGCAATGTATGGTCAGTGAAGCCCAATGGCTCTGCTAGCATAAATAGAAGAATATTGTCAATTACAATAAAAATCTAAATTAAATTCTTAAATGTCGTTATGAGTTGGGATTGTATTGTAATGATATAAAGAATAAACTAGTTTTCCAATTCCAAGTCTAACCACTACACGTAGTCTACAAAAAAAGCTTCTGATCACGTCTCCACTTCCCGCTAATATGCAAATACCTGTACATTCCGTTACCACGGAAAATAAGCAGTTGAAACAATGTTGAGCTCAAACAAACCAATGATATACTAGAAGAAAAGCAGCTACGGTGCATGCAGAAAAAAAACCTGTTAAACTGCAAATTGTAGAAAATATGAATAGGATATACATTATACACACCTTTTTCGATTTTCTAATTATAATTTCGTTTATATTGTAGGCTAATTGTTAACTCTTTCCTACTGAAAGTGACAGAAGACAAATAGAATGTCATTTGCGCGGGCCAAAATAACATTGACTATCTGCATGATCTGCACAATACATGACGCGCACAACATAACCAGCAGCTGTTCAGTTATGAAGAATCGGCACATCAAATATGCCTATCGTTAGCTAATAAGGCACAGAAAATGCGCATGGAAGTTCATGCACCCACAGGTAAGTACCGGTAAGAAATTAAATCTATTTTCACCTCTGATCCGCAGAGGATTGACTTGAAAAAGCTCTTGCTAGTCACCGAAGTGCTCCTGACTACTTGTTTTATTTAGCTGGTGGAGCGCGTATTGTATAGATTTTACTAAAAAAAACGTTTTTCAAACTCTCCATTGCAAGAATGCAGTCTTAAATTACGGAAAGGCCCATTATTTCCATCAGCCTATTATCGGTCTCTTCCCGGAGGATGCGCAAGAATAAACGTCTTAGAACCACTTGAAAGTGCTTCACTGTCACTGCGGTGAAGTTAGCTTTATATTCAAGATTGGGAGTTTGATCGTCAATACCTCATCAACGAAACCTGCCAGAAAGACAGCAATTACATATTCTGAATCTGCTGGCGATAGCGAATGAGCAACACTGTTTTTCCATACCGGTTTCATATTAATCTTTCAGAGTCGAAAAGAACATGAAAAACTGCTTCCATGCGAGGGTTAAGGCACCGTCTTAAAAGTGCACTATTATCTGGTCATGCTGATGAAAAACGTCAGTTGTTTATGTAAATGTCAACAGCTCGTATCAAAATTACCAACCAATATAGCTTCAGGGACAACTGCTCTACCATCAATATCCTTTAGTTTTCCAATTTTCCAATGTAGGTAATTGTTAATAGTTTTTAAAGAAATTATCCATCAAAAATGCTCAATAGCTTGAACCAAATAATACTTACATGGAAAAAAAACAACTGATATAGCTTCAGGGAAAGCTGTTCTACCATCAACATCCTTTACTTTTCCAATTTTCAATTTTTGACATTATTAGTATTTGATTAATGAAATAATACTTTATAATGTTCAATAGCTCGGACCCACTAAAACTTATATGGAAATCACCAACTGATATAGCCTCAGGGACAGCTGCTCTACCATCAACTTCCTTTAGTTTTCCAATTTTCAAATGTAGGAAATTATTAATAGTTTATAAAGCAATTTTTCATGAACTATGTTCAATAGCTCGGACCTAATAAAACTTACATGGAAACAACCAACTGATATAGCTTCAGGGACAGCTGCTCTACCATCAACATCCTTTAGTTTTCCAATTTTCCAATGTACGCGGTAAAATGCTTTTATTTTTTTATTAACTATTAATAATTTCCTACATTGAAAAATAGCCAAACTAAAGGATGTTGATGGTAGAGCAGCTCTCCCTGAAGCTATATCGGTTGATTATTTTCATGTAAGTTTCACTGGGTCTGAGCTATTGAGAAATTGTGATGGAAAGATGCTTTAAAAACTATGAACAATATCCAAAATTGAAAAATTGTAAAACTAAAGGGTGTTGATGGTAGAGCAGCTGTCCCTGAAGTTATATCAGTTGGTTATTTCAACAGACGTTTTATTGGGTCCGAGCTATTGACATTTCTCTGAATTAAAATGTTTTAAATAATATTAATAATTTCCTAAATTATTATACTGAATGATTTTCATGTTAGGACAGTTGTCCCTGACGGTATATTACAAAAGTTACCTTGGGTCTGAAGTATTGACCTTTATTTTAATAACAGGCGATAAGTATTTTTACTTTCACTTTTTTAATAATGCAATAAAACAACCATGTAAATGGTAGGGCACCGAATTCTGAGCTCTTTATACTTTGTTTGATTGCTTTGTTTTTTGGTTGCAATGCAATTGGCGTTTGTCAGTAAAAACTACATTTATTGTGCACTTTTAACAAGCTCCCTTAACTGAGAATACAAGGAGAATCCGCAAGAGATGACTGTAACGTCGTCTTTTGAAAACTGAAGGCAGAGAAAACAGGGAGTGTAGCTTGTTCGCTATCCCCAGCAGATTCAGAATATGTAATTGCTGTCTTTCTGGCAGGTTTCGTTGATGAGATATTTACGATCAAAGTCCGAATCTTGAATATAAAGCTAACTTCTCCGCAGTTTCACTGTCCGCCAAGAAAGTGTCCTAAGGTCGAGGTCTTTGTGGGATCACGAAATATATATCCCTGCCGAACTGTATCCGTGACGTTTTTATCCGATACCCAAAACATCCGTTTGATTTGTTATAAAAATCAATTCCCAATCCGACTGATATCTAAAGTCGGCCATATCCAATCCGAAATATGCCAGGGATGAGGGATAATCAGATCTTAATTTTTGTCGGATAATCAGGTACCAGATAGAAATGTGTCCGAAAGACAAAAAGGCTGCATTAAGTCCGCAAAATTGTTTTAACCTGTCTTGCTGTGGCCATTGGTGTTGCACCTGCATTTTATATTATAGCTGGGCCAGTCTCAGATTTCTCACGATCTACAATTTAGTATTTTCATAAAGACATTCCTATTTTAAAATGTGGAGTGAAGAAGAGTGTGTATTATAAACGTATCTCGCCCACATTCTGTTGGCGTTTTCAATTATTTGTTGAATAGGAGCTTGAGCACGAATTAGGTCTACCTGGCCTCTGTACATGTGTAGACTATAAAGGTGTGTGTGGGACCGGGGTAAATTTGGTTTTATGTTTGATATTCGGAGTTTGATCGTCAATACCTCTTCCAAACAAAATCGTACAAAGACGACAGTGGAATATATACAACTGGATTGGGGTAGAGAGCAAGGTGCACCCTTTGATTTTATCGAAAATCAAACTTTTCGTTTTGCAGAGCCCAAAATGTCGCAAAACGTGGTCGAATGGCTGTTCAGTAGTTTAGGGACTGTCTTGAAAGTGCAATACCGCTGATTCAATGTGACTAAAAAAATATTTTATTTTGTGTCAACCTAATAATAGCTGCCCCTGTAAAGAAAAATAATGGGTACAGACATTTTTTGTGTTATTAAACATCACTCTAATTTTCTACATATATTTTGGTTGTTAGACCTTATATATTTCATTTTATAATAGATTATTATAGAGGTGACATATACACCTACAACCACTTGTATGTTGGTCACTGACCTTTAGATTGGCCCTTTTACATTTCGGTGATTATATCAGAATTGATCCTTCTTTACAATACGTTTTTAATAGCTCAATATCCACATGAGGTAGAGACCTATAAACAAGTGTGGTCTGTTCCTTTACCTCTCTTCTGAAAGGTACACCTCTTATCAATATTCATTATCTGTATTTCATTTTATAAATGCATGCATTATTACAACTCTAAGTCACATTAACTATTTTTAATAGCTTCTAAACCAGATGACATGGACCTCTAAAACCACTTGTATTTTGTTCACTGACCTTCCTTGTCAAGAGTACGCCCCTTAGTTTGACAATTTTCAATTTTGGTTCATTTACAGGACTTTCTTTCGAAAGCACTCTTTTTTAATAGCTCACTATCCATATGAGTTAGAGATCCAAAAACAAGTGTGTTGTGTTCCATTACCTCTCTTCTGAAAGGTACACCTCTTCTTTTTTCCAAATTCATTACCTGTATTTTATTTTAAAATTAAATGCATTCATCTAGATGACATGGACCTCTAAAACCACTTGCATTTGTTTACTGACCTTCTTTATATAGAGTATGCCGCCTTTATATTTGTTTTGCTATTTTCAATTTCAGTGATTTTATCAGAATTTATCCTTCTATACAATCCTTTTTTAATAGCTCACTATCAATATGAGCTAGACATCTACAAACAAGGGCGGTGTGTTCTTTTCCCTCTACTCTCACAGGTACACCTTTTAATTTTTATACCAAATTTTTTTTTTTTTTAATTGACTTAAATTTTTTGTGTGTAAATTGTTCTCCTTCTTTAATGCAGAGGTGTCAAACCGGTTCCACGGAGGGCCGATTCTCTGCAGGTTTTTACTCTCACCTTGTACTTGATTAATTAGGTCACTAATAGGTTAGTTTCTACCATGGCCATGGGTTCCAGCCGGGGTGTCCAGGAGGGTGGTGCATATTGGGCTGGTGTCGCCTTGGGGGAGGTAATTGGCATAGAGGATTTCATTGTGCCACCACATTTCAGCAACGTCTCTGGCGGGGCGTTTGCCTCTGACCTGGCCATGCACATAAGGTAATGTGAGCGAGCGTTTCCTCCAATGTGTTGGCTCACATTGAATTGTTAAGGGAGGGGGTATAAAGAAACAGACCGGCTGAACAGACATGTTTCCAATGTTTCTAATGTAGGAAGCCTGTGTCGATCTACGATTCTCCTGACTCCGCAGGGACTGTTGTAGTGGTGGCACATGGTTATACAGTGGGGTTGGGAGAAAAAGGGGATAAAATATAAAAATTAAAAAGGAAATAATAAAATGTGAAACTCAGAAAATTATTCTAATTAGCATATTGTTTACTATTTGTTTATTCTGATATTTGTCCGGTTACAAACTGTACTGCCTTGCAGTAAAAGTGGGTGATAATGGTGTAAATGTTCAGTAACGATTTCAAGCCAAAGAGTTATACAGAGACCTTGATGGTCGTCAGGTGGAATCTGAGGACCCTTACTGTGGACACTACAATGTGTTGCAGTTTACCTCTGCAGCGGGCAGACAGACCCAATCCTGATGTTTATGGAGGAAAATGAGAATGGACTCCGTGATTGATGTATAGAGTCAAGTCGGAAATGACTGAGATTTATAATAGCACACTATCCAAATTTGTTTTCAAGTCAATCACTTATTGTTATTGTAAAAATGGTCACAGTTCAAAATAAAAAATGTAGTTGTGTTATGTAAACATTGCACTAATATTGGAATAAAAATTAAAAGTTGTACCACTAAGAGTAGAGGGAAAAGAACACACCACACTTGTTTGTAAATCTCTAGCTCATATGGATAGTGAGCTATTAAAAAATAATTGTTTAGAAAGAATCATTTCTGTAAAATCACAGATTGAAAATGGAAAATATAAGCCACGTACTGCTGACAAGAAAGGTCAGTGAACAAAATGCAAGTGGTTTTAGAGGTCCATGTGAATCGGTACTATAGTTGTAACGATGCATGACATTTTAAAATAAAATCAAGAAAATGAATTTGGAAAAAAGAAGAGGTGTACCTTTCAGAAGAGAGGTAATGAAAGACACCACATTTGTTTTTAGATCTCTAACTCATAAGAATATTGAGCTATTAAAACAAAGTGGTATCGAAAGACAAAGTCCTTTATTAACCAAAGTTTGAAATGGCAAAACTAAGGGGCATACTCTTGACAAGGAAGGTCAGTGAACAAAATGCAAGTGGTTTTAAAGGTCCATGTCATCTGGATTGGAAGCTATTAAAAATAGTTCATGTGAATTCGGTACTATAGTTGTAATAATGCATTTAATTTTAAAATAAAATACAGGTAATGAATTTGGAAGAAAGAAGAGGTGTACCTTTCAGAAGAGAGGTAATGGAACACACCACACTTGTTTGTAGATCTCTAACTCATATGGATAGTGAGCTATTAAAAAATAGTCGTTTAGAAAGAAATTCCTGTACATTTTCTGAATTTGAAAATGGAAAATCTAATGGGCGTACCCTTGACAAGGAAGGTCAGTGAACAAAATGCAAGTGGATTTAGGTCCATGTCATCTGGATTTTGAGCTATTAAAAATAGTTCATGTGAATTAGGTAATTGGGATTGTAATGATGCATGTAATTTTGAAATGAAATACAGATAATGAATTTGGAAAAAAAGAAGAGGTATACCTTTTAGAAGAGAGGTAATGGAATGCAACACACTTGTTTTTAGATCTCTAACTCATATGGATAGGGAGCTATTAAAAAAAGTGGTTTCGAAAGAAATTCCTGTAAATTCACCAAAATCTAAAATGGCAAAACTAAGGGGCGTAATCTTGACAAGGAAGGTCAGTGAACAAAATGCAAGTGGTTTTAGAAGTCCATGTCATCTGGATTGGAAGCTATTAAAAATAGTTCATGTAAATTAGGTAATTGAGTTGTAATAACAAAATTGTAGTTAGTAAATTTTATACAGAGAAATGTATAATAGAGGAAAGGTAAAGGAACAGACCGCATGTGTTTGTAGATTTGTAGCTCATATGGAGTGTGCTATTAAAAATAGCGGTAGAGAAGGACAAAAGCTACCAAAATTGACGAAATTGAAAATGGCAAATCCACAGGCTGTACTCTGGAGAGGGAAGGTCAGTGACCAATATAAATGTGGTTTCAGATGTCTTCTTGATAGGAAATTATTAAAAAGGTTACATTAAAAGATATCTATTTGGTAAGAGTTGTATTGACACATATTTTAATATAAAATACAGAGAATTTACTTTTGAATATTGGTGTACCTTTGAGAGGATAGGTACAGGAACACACCACACTTGTTTGTAGATCTCCATCTCATATAATCAGATAATGAGCTATTAAAAAGGTATTGCATAGACGGATATACAATTGTTTTTAGAGGCACGTCACCTGGATAGAAACGTATTGTAAAATGCATCTATATGTTAGAGTTGTAATAAGGTAAACATTTTTACAAAAATGAAGACAAATAATGGGGAAAATGAAAGGTGTACCTTTGTAAGGACAGGTAAAGGAAAATAAATGTTTCTGTACATCTCTAGCTGATGTGTTTTGAGCTATTACAAAAATGCAGTTTAGAATGAGAAATTAAAGCAGAAGGAAAAAAATAAGGGGGGAATTGGGACAAGGAAGGTCAGTGATCAAAAAAAATTTATTTAGAGCTAATGTGTCTCTTGGATAATATCATAATCTGTATAATGATTTAGCTTATGTGTTTATATTTTTTTAGTATAAACAAATAACACCTTTTTTAATTATAAATGTGGAGAAAAAAATTTAAGTAGGCACACAAAAGAAAATGTTGAAATAATGATTTCTGTAATTCGCGTAATATCCCTCCATTGAAAGTAACGTAAAATCATTTTTTGAAAACGGAACGAAACAGACAAACCAAAAGGGTGTACCTTGCTCTCTACCTTCACCTGATTCTATATATATCGTGTCGTCTTTGTAGGACGTTTTTGGGGAGCGCTATTAACAAGCAAACTCTGAATATTGAACATAAAACCAAATTTGCCCCGGTTTGTCGAGCTGCATGATCTGCACAATACATGATGCGCACAACATAACGGGGAGCTGTTATAATTAAATATAAAGTTATTATAAAGAATAGACACATTAAATAGGCCTATCCTTAGCTAATAAGGCAAATAAAATGTGCACGGAAGTGCATGCACCCACAGATCAGTACCTGTAAGAAATGAAATCTATTTTCACCCATGATCCTCAGATAAGTGACTTGAAAAATCTCTTGCCAGTCACCGAAGTGTTCCTGACTACTTGTTTTATTTAACTGGTGAAGCGCATATCTCTATTTTTTTTTAGATTAGATTCAACTTTATTGTCACTGAACAAGTACAGTACAACGAAATGCAGTTAGCATCTAACAAGATGTGCGAATAGAAGAGGGCAGAAAATGTACTTGTATTAAGTATAATGTATGTTACAGATGTGACACAGATGTGCAATGTATAGATGTGCAATGAAGGCAAATGCAGTACAAATGGCAATTCTAAATGCCACTAAATATCCTCTGCAATGTATTGTCAATGAAGCTGGCAAGCATATACATTTAGAGATTTACATGTTATAGTATTAGTTAATTATTAAAAACCTTCTTTGATATTATTTCATTGTAATGGCTTTTTAAATGCACAAGAACAATATTTATGTAATGGAAGAAAATCTGATGAGCCGTTTTGAGCTAGAAACCAGAGTTTTTATTGGGATTGTTATTAAATCGGGATAAAATCGTTAATCGGGATATTTTTGGCCAGGATAATTGTGGCATGAAATTCTCATATCGTCCCACCCCTAATTGTGAATGAATAAAACTTTAACAATTTAATAAGATACATCTCCGAAAAAAATTAAAAGACCACTGCACCTTTTTCTTTCCTTTCCAAAAAAGTCGAAAAGGAAGGTTTTGAGTGAGGAACAGAAGGGTTAAAATTAAGAGACCACTGCAAATTGAACGCTTCTGTTCCTCACTCAAACCTTTCCTTTTCAACTTTTTTGAAGAGAGAAAAGAAAAAGGTGCAGTGGTCTCTTCATTTTTTCCAGAGCTGTATAACAGTAAATGGGTAATGATGCAACACAATATTTCACAATTTTTTACCAAGCCAAGTTATTCAAATTTCAAGTGTAAACAATATAGATTATTGTTTATCTAGATGGAGAAGCAGACAGCTGCTGACATTATACATCGCTGTAGTTCACCACGATAGCTCATCGTTTGGAATATCACAATTTGCATGCCAATAATTCACACTGCAGAATATAAATGTAGAATATTGCAACAGTATAATAATAGGCTGTTCATATGTTGGTCGAACACACGGGGTAGGTGAGTTTGACCGAGACTGCTCTCATTTTTGGACAATGCTTCTCACTGTATGCAATGCTTCACAAGAAACATGTCACTTTCTTGGCTGTTCCATTGTGAACAAGAGCATATCTAGCAAACGCATACAGAAACAAAAAGTGTACCAGGGGACTCAAAACTACTGCAGCACTACCTAATCCAATTTCTGAAGAGCTATCTTGTAGGTTCACTATAAACTTTCAGATTATAGATCTAATAATTAGCTAATCAAGAGAAATCAGGTAAGGTTCCATACAGGATGGAAATTCCCTAGGAACTGCGTCTCGCAGCCCTGAACTTTAGTTCCATCTTACCTCTATTTTAGCAGCGATGAAGAGTGAGCTGATTCCAATTAGCTGCAATCTGTCCTTGTCGACATCCTCCTGGGTAAGCATGAACCGGTCAAAGTAATCCTGTGCCAGGTAAAATGTCTCTCGGTGAAGAGTGTAGGCCTCACTCACCTAGGAATCAGAAACCATCAGCTCAATGTACATGTCTACAACAATCACCACTGGCAAAGTCTAGGTTGCACAAACCTGCATCACATTACAGAAACTGGAAAAGACTTACTGGTTACTGCCAATTACCTTTACAGTCACAGTCATGCATTTCAGCATAGACTGACTAACAGCATACAAGCGATACACTTCTATACTTTTTTCCCCATCCTGCCCCCCTTTGGGAATTAAACCCACATCCCTGATGTTTTAAAAAATGAGCTACACTGGAGTATGAGTCTGTTATATTCAAAGACCTCAAACAAAAAAAGTGTACTCAGGTGCACGTTTGTATAATATAAATGGGTTTTGCAAATACCTCAAGTAGCCAGTCAAGAAGAATGGACCTCATTTTGGGCTGTATTCTGGGGTGCAGCTGCATGAAATTCTTGCTGTGGGTGTATTTTTGCTCCTTAGTTAACATATTATTCCACACATCGTCCGGAACACCCCAGCTAAATCGACACATACAACATTGATTAGGCCAGTGTTTCCTCAAATTCCAACCACCCGACAGTACAAATTTTTGTTGTAGCCCTGAGACAAGCAAATGATTCAACTTGTCAACTAACCATCAAGACCTCAGTTAAAATCAGCAGTTGGTCAGCAACTACAACGAAAGCTGGTGTATCCTAAACCACACACCTGAGCCTGCACCAACTTGATTGGAGGGCACTTCAGTGTCATGTGTTACTTACAAAACTTGAGGATGATATCCAACTTACCAGAGGACACGGATAGGAAATGGCTGCACCACAAGATTTTTGGAGTTTGGTTCCTCTAAGCAGGACATTTCACAAGCTGTCTCAACCCTCTTCTCTGGGGTTTCCACAAGAGCACAGGTGCTGCTGACTCTTTCAAGAACTAGCTGGTTCTACCAGTAAAAAACAATCTTTTTGAGACTTTGAATGTTACAGAATATTTGTTTAGTTTTACAACAATACTGGTTTGTTAAATTCTTTATGCATTTACCTGAATCTTACTTTGACGTTTTGACATGGGATGAGTCTTATTTTTGTTGCTTTGCTGACAGGTAAGAGAATGCATGTAAGACCATTACCTGTTAAGACCACTTTAACTAACAAAGAATTTAATTGACTGTTATGTACCTTTATATAATCTTGCCTTTCTGGATTGGTACATTTTCAGATGTTGTGGCTTTAATATGACCACTGCAAATGTTAAAGGTATACAGTTCTGTAAGTTACAGAAAAATACTTTTAATCACAACACCAATGATCATATTGACAATTTATTGCATGTACACAGCTAGCCAACTTTAGCCAACTCATTCTTCAGGCACTAACCTCCATCTAGTCATGATTTTTTGGACATCAAGGCAGCTTCTGTTCCTGAAAATGAAATATTAAGCAACTGCCAGCAAGCAATGATCTCACAGTATCAACAGTTTTACACATATACTTAAGAGATCACCAGCCACCCAAATAGTTATAGTAATTAGCAATAGACAGACAATGTATATACAATATCAAAAGTACATAGTTAATGACAATAGCTACTATACAACTCCACCGAGCTATTCACTAATGACAATGTACAGTAACTTGTTAAAGCTGAAGGACGTAACTTTCAAAACAGGAAGCATTTCCGCCTCATTTTCCCAGAAATCTCAGCTGTTGCTGGTGTGACCTCAGTTCACTCTTAAAGGCCCACACATTATCTGTGCACTATATTCAGCTCATCTAAAAAAAAAAATAATTCATCGACCAGGTGAGTTGACATACGATTATTTTAATTATATACTAAAATTAATTAAACGAAATGTAGCATACATGGGAATAGCCAATCGCCGTGGTAATGTTTTCAGATTACAGTACTACTAGCTGGGCTAGTAAAGAAACCAGACAGCACGAACAGGCGGCAACAGGCAGCGAGCTGCTGAATAGTATCTGATGTAGCATGCATAGGAAACGTGAGAACAGCCAGTTACTAGTCTAAACTAGCCCTGGTAATGTTTTTCGATTACAGTACTACTAGCTGGGCCAGTAAACAAAGCAAACAGCATGTACAGGCGGCAGCTCGCCTCTTTATCCACAGAAAGTTAGCTAGTTAACCAAATTGGCCAATAGTTTTTGCCTGGTAATTAATTATAGCCAATTACTAACAACGGTATGAGGTTATTCTAGGCAGATAACATTGTCCTTGTTGGCAGGCTGACGTTATTAGAAGCTGGTAGTAGTAGAAAAACTTGCGAACAATGTCTGCTGGATAGATGTACAGTCAGTAACTATAGCCATGTCTGCTCTGTCTGTATAGCTAGCCACATTAACTAATAGGGCAATTACAAACAACCGTGCGAGGTTAGCTAGGTAGCTAGCGTTTTAGCTAACTTCACTTACTTATTTAATAGAAGAATTGCCACATCACCGTCGAAGTTTAATGCATTTTGCTCCATGAGTTCCATCCATCGTGGATAGGCAGCTGCACCCATGTTCACGCCGAACAGCGTCCATCTGCCTCTCTTTTACCAGATTTGCTTTCTTTTGATCCAAACAGTATTTTCTTAGGTACCGTTACATTCTGAACTTCTTCCGTATTTTTTTTTAAATAAAATTGGCTAGCGTCTCTTACTGCTTCATACACAAAATAAGAGTAGCCACTTCCTTATTTTGTCCAGCCTCAGCTCTTTGTTTGATAAGTCAAACGCATCACTTCCTGTGCACTGGATAACATTTCCCGCCACTGCGAGAGCCGACAACTTTTCCTTAGGAGCAGCGCCAGACAGCACAGAGCTGGGGCACAGGCGGACAAGCGGCGGCAGAGTTTGCGGCCCACCGGCGGTTAAAGCTGGCGCTGCGCTAGCGTTTTGCTCATCGTTCAACGAGCGGTCCACCGGTGGGTGAGCAGCGTTTTAGACAGAGGTCCGCTGGTAATCCGACGGATTCTGTTGTTCCAGTCGGTCCACCAGCTGCATATAGGCAATATCCTAGACCTACAGTCCTAAGCTTATTCTGGATTTCATATATAAAATAACTTAATTTTGAAGCTAATTTTGAAAATTGGTTATAATGACCTTCAAATATAATACAAAGCACATTTGAGTTTATTTTAAAATTAAAAATTAAATAAATTTCTAAAATATGTATTTAAAGAAAAAAGTCAAACAATTTTTCAAAGTGAAAGAAACATTTTTATTGTTCTATTTTAACCTTTCAATTTTCTGCTCTGGGCTCCCCCTGCCTCTGGCGCTGTGTTCTTCCCCCCTCTCGGCCTGATGCCCCCTTTAGAAATCGGCTCACTTCTTTCTGGAGAGCCTCTTCGGTTGTCTCCCTTGTTGCAGGGTTCTTCCTTACAGCTCCTAAGTGAGAAGATTATAGAAGTTAACCCTTGGACCGTAGTGTCAAGCGGCTTAGAATGCAATTTAATTCTGAGAATTTGTTCAATTTAGTCCTACTTTTTAGTCCTCAGTTTGAACTTACTGTGGATGACTCTCTTCAGGTGGAGGCTGTTGAAGGACACCTGTCCCGACCCTGTCCAGTTCATCCCGATGGCGAGGTTGTTGGTGAAAAGGCTCTGAAATATTCTTTTTACGGAGTCCTATAGGTTCTTGCCTCCTCTTGAGGCTAAGTAAGCAACCTGTAGAATAAAAAACAACAACTGTCAGTTCTGTAATTTGCACAGGAAAGTGCAACTTTTTGTTGGCAGCATGCCAGGTTAACTAAAGTATGTAAAACTAAGAAACTGATGTTTTTGTTACAATTGAACATAGTCGGATGATTAGTTTGCTGAAACTAAATCACACTTAACCAATTGCTAACTCCATGCTTTTATGATTAATAAGCCAATGACTAAACCTGTCTCTCCATCTTGTCTTCAAGCTCTTCAAAGGGCCTCTTCAAAGTGAGGGATGTGCAGATTTCGCACACTGCATTAGGTATAAGGGTATCTAAAATTAAACAGTTTTTTTAAATTACCAATTTCTCCCTTAATTCTGGATTTTGTCAAAGCCCGCTCTCAATGTCCTGGAGCATGCTTCTATCCTCCAGAGGAAGGATGACGTCTGGTGGGATGGACATGTCCACGTTGGTTACAGCTGTCAGGCTCTGTAATATGGCTGTATTTAATGAAACCTGCTGTTTCACATCCCTCAGTTCTTTGGCCAACTCCTTCAGATGCTGCAGTATTAATCTGTGGAAGTCTAAAAATACAACAAAGATAAACACTTTATGCTGTGATACATGACCTCTGATGATAATGTTTGACATTTCCAATGAAGCTGCATCTTAAAACAATTCATATCAACTTTGGACACCAATGATTCTGTTAATGATGTAATGATGAATCTGTATTTACTTTCAGGATGCTGAAAAGCAGGCCCCAATGATGAGCATCCATAGCCTGCTTAAAATCATAATAACCATCACATTTCCATAAGAATACAGTGAATTTTCATGCAAGGAAAAGAAAGATGATTGCAAGAATTACATTACAGTCTTGATCTAGGCATTTTAGTGCATTAATATAGTCTGGCAATAAGACAGAATTTGTGCCATTTGGCCTATTTGGTCCTTTTTAAAAATTATTATTATATTGAAGAGAGCAACTTTGACTAGTTTTTAGCACTGTCTGTGGGGAACCTATATCCTCTTTGTCCTTTTTTATTATTATAGGGAGATGTGCATTAGATTTCATATTTATATATCTTTGATGCTGAATGCTGGATACACAAGACAACACAGTTACCTCAAGATTGGTGACCTGAAGTGGTCATGGGGGTTGGAGGGGCATGGAACTGGACTGAATCTGTTTCAATGAAAGAAAAAGGGTTTACTATACAGTGGATATAAAAAGTCTACACACCCCTGTTAAAATGCCAGGTTCTTGTGATGTAAAAGAATGAGACAAAGATAAATCACGTCAGAACTTTTTCCACCTTTAATGTGACCTATAACGTGAACAATTCAATTAAAAAACAAACTGAAATCTTTGAGGGGGAAAAATAAAAAACTCAATAACTTGGTTGCATAAGTGTGCACACCCTTAAACTAATACTTTGTTGAAGCACCTTTTCATTTTATTACAGCACTCAGTCTTTTTGGTTAGGAGTCTATTAGCATGGCACATCTTGACGTGGCAATGTTTGCCCACTCTTCTTTGCAAAAGCGCTCCAAATCTGTCAGATTGCGAGGACATCTCCTGTGCACAGCCCTCTTCAGATCACCCCACAGATGTTCAATTGGATTCAGGTCTGGGCTCTGGTTGGGCCATTCCAAAACGTTATTCTTCTTCTAGTGAAGTCATGCTTTTGTGGATTTGGATGTGTGTTTTGGGTCATTGACGTGCTGAAAGGTGAACTTTCTCTTCATCTTCAGCTTTCTAACGGACGCCTGAAGGTTTTGTGCCAAAATTGCCTGGTATTTAGAACTGTTCATAATTCCCTCCACCCTGACTAAGGCCCCGGTTCCAGCTGAAGAAAAACAGCCCCAAGGCATGATGCTGCCACCACCATGCTTCACTGTGGGTATGGTGTTCTTTGGGTGATGTGCAGTGTTGTTTTTGCGCCAAACATACCTTTTGGAATTATGGCCAAAAAGTTCAACCTTGGTTCCATCAGACCATAACACATTTTCCCACATGCTTTTGGGAGACTTGATGTTTGTTTTTGCAAACTTCAGTCAGGCTTGGATGATTTCTTTGTAAGAAAAGGCTTCCGTCTTGCCACCCTACCCCATAGCCCATTCATATGAAGAATACGGGAGATTGTTGTCACATGTAGCACACACATACTTGCCAGAAATTCCTGCAGTTCCTTTAATGTTGCTGTAGGCCTCTTAGAAGCTTCCCTGACCAGTTTCCTTCTCGTCTTTTCATCAATTTTGGAGGGACGTCCAGTTCTTGTAATGTCTCTGTTGTGCCATATTTTCTCCACTTGATGATGACTGTCTTCACTGTGTTCCATGGTATATCTAATGCTTTGGAAATTCTTTTGTACCCTTCTCCTGACTGATATCTTTCAATTGGTTAATTCTGATTGGTTAATTCTGAACACAGCCACATCCCCAGTTATAAGAGGGTGTGCACACTTATTTTTCATTTTTCCCCCTTGAAGATTTCAGTTTGTTTTTCAATTGAATTGTTCACATTATAGGTCACATTAAAAGTGGAAAAAGTTCTGACATGATTTATCTTTGTCTCATTCTTTTACATCACAAAAACCTGGCATTTTAACAGGGGTGTGTAGACTTTTTACATGTTTAAGCTATCCCTACTGCAAATTAAGAAACAGTAATTGATTTTGCATATGCTAATTTGCGTAATTACCGTTAATTTACTATTATGCTGTATCTTTTGAACCGTTCGAGCTACAGACACGAAACCAACTTTGTTTCACACATTTAGGCTATACCCACTGCAATTTATGAAACGGTACTTGGTTTTACGTATTTAAATTTGTGTAATTAGCGTAAATTACCTACTCGGCTGTATCTTTTGAACCGTTTGAGCTACAGACATGAAACAAACTTTGTTTCACACGTTTAGGCTATCCCTACTGCAAACTATGAAACGGTAATTGATTTTACAAATGCTAATTAGCGTAATTGCCGTTATTTAACTGTTAGGTTGCATCTTTTGAAACGTTCGAGCTACAGACATGAAACCAACTTTTCTTCACTAGTTTAGCTATCCCCTGTTCATAAAATGACTTGTTAATTTATTTTACGTATGCAATTTGCATAATCAGCATTAATTAGCTATTATGCTGTTTCTGTTGAATGGTTCGTGCTGTAGACATGAAACCAACTTTGTTTCACACATTTAGGCTATACCCACTGCAATTTATGAAACGGTACTTGGTTTTACATATGCAAATTGGCATAATTAGCGTAAATTAACTACTAGGATACTAGGCTGTATCTTTTGTACCGTTTGAATTACTGACATGAAACCAACTTTGTTTCACACGTTTAGGCTATCTCTACTGCAAACAATGAAACGGTAATTGATTTTACAAATGCTAATTAGCATAATTACCATTAATTAACTGTTAGGTTGTATCTTTTAAACCATTCGAGCTACAGACACGAAACCACTTTCTTACACTAGTTTAGGCCATCCCTACTTCAAATTGGGAAACGTTTATCAATTTAACATATGCTAATTTACTTAATTAGCATTAATTATCCATTAGGCTGTATCTTTTTTCAATCATTCAAGCTACAGACATGAAACTGATTCTCATTCAAGAGTTTTGACTGTTTCCATTTAATGTAATGACACGTTTATTGATTTTACGTATGCTACTTTGCATAATTAGAGTTAATTAACTATTACGCTGTAGCTCGTGAACCGTTCAAGCTACAGACACGGAACCAACTTATTTTTGACCAGTTTAGGCTATCCCTCCTTCAAGTTAGGAAAAGGTATTTGATTTTATATATGCAAATTTGCGTAATTGCCGTTAATTAACTGTTAGGTTGTATCTTTTAAACCGTTCGAGCTACAGCCACAAAACCAACTTTGTGACACCAGTTTAGGCTATCCCTACTTAAAATTTGGAAATGTTTATGGATTTTACATATGCTAATTTGCGTAATTAGATTTAATTAGCAATTAGGCTGTATCTTTGGAACCGGTCGAGCTACAGACATGAAACCAACTTTGATTCACCAGTTTAACTATCCTCTGTTCATATAATGACACAGTAATTAATTTTACATATGCAATTTGCGTAATTAGCATAAATTATCTATTAGGCTGTTTCTGATGAACCGTTCATGCTACAGACACGAAACCAACTTTGTTTTACACGTTTAATCTATCCCTACTGCAAATTAAGAAACAGTAATTGATTTTACATATGCTAATTTGCGTAATTACCGTTGATTTACCATTAGGCTGTATCTTTTGAACCGTTCGAGCTAGAGACATGAAACCAACTTTTTTACACCAGTTTAGGCCATCCCTACTTCAAGTTAGGAAACGTTTATCAATTTAACATATGCTTATTTGCGTAATTAGCATTAATTAGCCATTAGGCTGTATCTTTTCAACCGTTCAAGCTACAGACATGAAACTGATTCTCATTCAAGAGTTTTGACTCTTTCCATTTAATGTAATGACACATTTATTGATTTTACGTATGATACTTTGTGTATATAGCGTGAATTAACTACTAGGCTGTAACTTTTGAACCGCTCGAGCAACTGACATGAAACCAACTTTGTTTCACACATTTAGGCTATCCCCATTGCAAATTATGAAACGGTAATTGATTTTACAAATGCTAATTAGCGTAATTACTGTTAATTAACTGTCAGGTTGTATCTTTTAAACCGTTCGAGCTACAGACATAAAACCAACTTATGTTTGACCAGTTTAGGCTATCCCTCTTTCAAATTAGGAAAAGTTCTTTGATTTTACATATACAAATTTGCGTAATTAGCGTAAATTAACTATTAGGCTGTAGCTTTTGAACTGCTCGAGCAACAGACACAAAACTGACGTTGTTTCACCAGTTTAGGCTATCCCCAGTTCATATAATGAAACCTCTATTGATTTTACGTATGCTAATTAGTCAAATTAGCGTTAATTAACTATTAGTCTGTATCTTTTGAACCGTTTGAGCTACAGACATGAAACCAACTTTGTTTCACACATTTAGGCTATCCCTACTTCAAATTTGGAAATGTTTATCTCGTTTACTTATGCTAATTTGCGTAATTAGCATTAATTAGCAATTAGGCTGTATCTTTTGAACCGTTCAAGCTACAGACACAAAACCAACTTTGTTACACCGGTTAAGGCTATTCCTACTTCAAATTTGGAAACGTTTATCGCTTTTACGTATGCTAATTTGCGTGATTAGCATTAATTCACTATTAGGCTGTATCTTTTGAACTGTTTGAGCTACAGACACGAAACCAACTTTGTTTCACATGTTTAGGCTATACCCACTGCAATGTATGAAAGGTTACTTGATTTTACCTATGCTAATTAGCGCTAATTAGCATAATTAGTGTTGATTAACTATTAGGATGTATCTTTTGAACCGTTGGAGCTACAGACATGAAACCAACTTTGTTTCACACGTTTAATCTATCCCCATTGCAAATTAAGAAACGGTTAGCGATTTTTCATATGCTAATTAGCGTTATTAGTTTATATTAACAACTAGGCTGTATTATTTGAACTGTTCGAGTTACAGACACGAAATCTGCCATTGGTAAAACTTTTATGAGGTTTAACTGTAATGTATGCTAATTTATGCTAATTACCCTCACCATCACTATCTCCAGAACCTTTAAAAATACAGACTCCAAACCTTTTGATGGGTAAACACTATTTCAAACCATAAATACTTTTTAAACAGCTAGTAAGCACACCACATTTTCTTCAGGAAATGTACTTTTCTAGTTACATTTATATTTTCTACTTATTTATCAGCATGTGCATGAGGCTTTTTCTGAGTTATTTCAGCTCCACGCTCATTACAGCTTGTTCAATCTGGCACCTCGTTGCTTCCAAAGATCTGCATTCAACTTTGTAATCCGGGACCTCTAAATTGACAAATTAAGCACTGTAAACATCCAACTATGTTACTAGTTGAGGGGACTGTGGAACGTGTTGATGCAGTGTGCACATTATGAGAGAGAGGGTGAGTATGAGGGACAGTTTAAGAGAGTATGGTACTCAGAAGATTAGTGTGAACAACATATTAGTTTTAGTGTATTGTTCATTTACTTGAAGGCTACGGGGCTGGTTGGATATAGGTCTGTCGTGTCTCTGACCCACACTCCAGTACAGTAGGTGGCGTTAATGCACAATTAAACTAAAGTTTTTCTGCAAAAACTCAAAAAAATAATTGTACCTTAGAATACTTATGTGTTGTAAATGGGAGTAAAAACGGGAAAAAATGTACAGAATTTGGCAAAAAAGCCGACAAAAGCAGGTACTGTGGTAGCTAGCAATGCGACTGACTATCAACACTAAAGTATACAAGATCTGTATAAACCATTAACTAATTTGCCATATACAGCTATTTACAAAATTATTAGTTGATTTCAATTATTTTACTTAATAAATATCTCTATATACTAGTTACTCTCGTTCTGAAGATGCTTTGACGGTTTCCAATAGTAAAAGGCTCACTAAACTGTTTTTATCTGTTGGAGATTGTGCTCGAGCAGACACTATATATGCTTGAGAAACTATACTGTGCTCGAGACACTATGCTGATCTCTCCAATGAACCATTAATTCAGTCCCTAATTACACTGTTGATTTAGGAAGTTGCAATACAGATTAGAAGAGAATAGGATTCGTCGGTTATTGCCGGGTTGTTAACAGTTGTGTTTTTCCGAGGGTGTGTGTACATGTCCAGTTAGAGAGGGAGGGGTAGAGCAGGTGATTCTGTGGGATGAGAAGGGTTAGGTCAAAAAGGGTTATGAGTAAAAGATTGTATGAACGGTCTTGGGGGTGGTAATATTTGTACAGTTGTTTTTCGGGGGCTTCCTTCTCTGGGAGGAGAGGGGTGTAGGGTTTCTTGAGATGCAAGGGTGGGGGTTGAGCAGGTTTTTCCGGGGCTTCATTCTCTGGGAGGAGAGGGTGTTGGGTTTCTTGAGATGTTAGCGTAGGGAGAGGAGCAGAGCAAGGGGGGTTGAGCAGGAGCTGTTTTCACAGAGTCACAAATAAATAAGAGCTAGACTTCTCATGGTTTGTAGTTGAAATCGCTTTTTACTCTGTATAAGACTCAAGGTGGCATCTGTGCTTAGTGATACATCCGTGACAACCCAGACTTACGAATTAGGCCGCAGAACAGAGGAACGAATAAAAAGATATGTTCCAGAACTATACGATGCGCCAAAGAAGCGTTTTCTTAATGTGTATAGAACTCAAATACCTCCGTTTAAGCATTTGACGGATCAGCATGACATGGCGGATGGAAAAATGATCGGCTTTGCATTTGATTACCCTGCTTCTAAAGTGAGGTTGCACATTTTAGCCATGGGAGATGAATATACAAACGACACCTGTGGCGTGAACCTCAACAGAGGGTCCATACATTGTATGTCACAAATACATAAATCTCAACGGGGGTGTGAGAGTATCCTGTGTCATGTGTAGTGATCAGTGGAAGTTCCTGAGATCGCAAATAAATAAATCCCAAGGGGCGTTGTTTTCCTATGGTGTCCATGACAGCTGTTGGTTAGGGCTGGGTCTGGATATAGGTCCTTCCCGGAGGAGTGTTACAACCTCTTTGATTAGTAATAATTGTTACTTGGAAGAGGTTCTGTATTTGAACGGATCTAGCGATGCATTCTGCCTGAAATTACCAGGGTATACAGATTCAGACGTTGAAAGGCTCATTCATAGACTACCAGAGAATTTAGAGCGCGAGATCAAAACTAGTGATAATAACTTAAAATATATTTACGATCCAATCAATTCACTATTACAGATCTATTCCACCAAGAAAGAACCCATACATACAGATTCTGAAGGCGGTAGCATTTAAACCCTTGATTGGTTTATATGAGTGGTATAATATGTGTAAAAATGTGTTTAGCATAGTCAATAGAGGTCCAGACTTTGCTACGGAGTTTGAAGTAAACGGAAAAGTGTTGAGAGCTATAAGAGTGGCATCTGAAAGTCAGGATACTAAAGTTAGGATCTCAATAAATGGTTGTACGGTTTACAAAACTACTAATGCCACGGTTATAGTTGACTGTCCTGTTTATGGTGACGTAGCAAACGAAGTGAATTATTTTATAGAGATATTTAGCTTCCTCAAGGACAACTGGACCGTTATTTCTCTCATGCTTTACAATATTCACAACTTTTTTAGGCAAAAAGAGAATTTAAAACGCTGGGGCCATTTCAATAACAACAGATTAGTTCATTTAAAACGTTGGGATATTTAAAATGAAAAGCTTGACACCTGCGCACATCTCTCTCAAAACTGACCGGACATCTCTAAACCCTAATGACCCAATGTCAAAAAGCAATAAAATAGGTTGGTAAACCGGTCCCCAAAAAAAAACTGTTATAGAGTTTCATTATTCTCTCTTTACCGTTCAGTCATTCGTTGAAGAACTCAAGAAAACGTCTCTCAAGAAAAAACTCTCACCAATTCAAAAAGGATTTTGCTCTCTCAACACGTTAAAAGGTAAGATATGATGCTAATGTAACATTATATTTAACTAAGATGATGATGAAAGCCCCTTAAACGAGTTTCTAAACTCTTAGGATTTTCGACATGTCGTTTGATCAGTTTCTATCGGAAGTAATCGACCTAACGGAATAAAGGCCTGAAGAAGTGGTTGAAGCTCCGGGCGGTTCCTCTCCATCAGGATATGTTATAGGTGAGATTTAATTCATTTATTAATTTAATTTCAATATAATTAATTGTTTTTAAAACTGTAATGTTGTTTTTATAGCTGACACTCCGCCACCGGAATCAAGATCTTTGTATAGACCATGGAACCTGCCCTCACATAAAGTTGTTTCCAGGCGTATAGAGGAATTTAATGGCGAAGATGGAAATGACAAGCTACTCCCCTTCTGTACAAATCCCAATTTTCATGACAATTCACAAGAACTCTACGCTCCGACTATTCCTTCTTCTCCGAAGTTATTAAATAATCAGATACAGATTTCAGCGCAAGTGCATCAAAGTTATTCACCAAGCTCTTGGTCTGATCCAGGATATCTGCAAGAAGTTGCTACTTACGGTAAGAATTCTATAAAAAATAAATCATTATTTTACGTGTGGTTCATTTATCATTTTAAAAAATTGTAATTACAGATTCTGACGAGGCGTACCGAGATTTACCTGAAGTTCTCCTGAACCCTGCACAAAATAAAAACAGCAAAACTGTTTCTCTGCTAAATTGCCGACAACAAACCCTGGATCGGTTTCTACCTAGCGCTCAAGCTGTAAGAAATGGTAAGTATTATCTTAAACGTTATATTGTAAAATGTATTACACACTTTTCTAATTAGGTCTATTTAATCCTTTCAGACAATGTAGATGTATCAGGCTCCGAAGATCCGCTAGATGGCGGTGCTGATCAACTTGCCCCGCATATTCCAGAGCAAGATGATTTGAGACAAGAAGGTTTGAGACAAGACGGTTTGAGACAAGACGGTTTGAGACAAGACGGCTTGAGACAAGACGGCTTGAGACAAGACGGCTTGACGAGCGCAAGTAGTAATGATGTTGTTGTTCAGGGTAACCGTGTTGTTGCTTCTATAACCCCACCTCGCGAATCATTGTTTGAGAGTTCTAATAGTGAAGACGTAGCAGATCCACATTTGTTTTTCAGAAAAGAGCTTGCAAGGCTTGTAAAAGCTAGGGAAGATCAGTTACACACACGTATACTCGATCTATTAAGCTGTCAACGGCGTCAAGATTAAGCTTTCTGGAAAAACAAGCTTCCAAGGCTCATAGGCAAAACATCTGAAAAATGGATCCACCGCCAGATCCAAAACCCGATTATAAGGCATTGGTAGATCAAATTAGATCATTAAATCCTACTTCTAACATAACACCATCACAACATTTAGATACAGAACCATCAGACATTGATTATTCAGCACTGTTTGAACAAATGAAGAGTTAATCCCAGAGCCACCTGCTTCGAGTCCAGAAGCATTACACATAAACTATAATGAATTAATCACAGCTTTGAGTCCAGAAACATTACACATAAACCCTGACTATGATGCTCTGATTAGACAAAAGAATTAAATCCTGAACCAGCTTCTCACATGACACCGCCAACTCCTTTAGAATCACAGGCTTCCCATTCAAGGGTTCAAATTACAGAGTTAAATCCTGGACCATCAACTCCTTTAGAACCACAGGCCTCCTGTTCAGGTGCAAATCAACAGGGTAGAGGTGTTGATAGAAATGTGAATATTGTTTTTCGCAATAAATACAGAAACATTGAAATCTGACAGCGTTTTAATTTTGCTCACATGAATGAAATGTATGATTATTCAGCGTTCTATGTCAATGTGTTAACCACTTTAACAGAACTGTTAGAAAGAGCTACATCCTACGCCGAGCCTAGAGATGTATTGCAATTAGAAATTAGGGGTGATTCTATATGAAACAATGTATCCTATATTATGGAGAATGGTGATGCAAACTTGAATCAATTTCTGGATATAATTGAAAGGCTTGTACAGTCCAATTTATCAATCTTAGCCGATAATACCCTAGAACTGATTGTTTAAATATTGAGAACTCCTCAGGGTGCGGGCTGCCCTAGGAGGAAGGCTGAAACTCTTTTGAAATCCGAAATAATTAACAATAAAAAGGAATATCTTATTATTCCTCAGAATGCGGACAACAAATTATGTTTTGCCATTTGTCTTGCGCATTTATTGAATCCCAGTATAAGTGATATAGAAGGAGTAAAGATAGCTACTGAATTTCAGAGAGCAGTGGGTTTGTCCATTTATGAAAATGTAGCGTTTTCTGATATAGGTACATTTGAAAGCTTACTCGACATCAAAGTGGTGGTTCTCTATCATAGTAGGCATGATTCGGCCATCTTGAAATTCCAAAACATGTTACAGCCTCATCCACAAATGCTGTATTTGTTTGTACAAGACAATCATTATTATGGTATTAAGAACATTAAGGCATTCTTGGGTGTAGCCTACATCTACCGGTCATGTCATACAGGCTTTACGCGATTAGGAGGGCACTCCTGTCGGTATAACTGTGCAGTATGCATTGATACAAACTGCCCATATCAGCCCCTGCAGCTCACAAAGTGTTGTGACTGTAACCGTACATGTCGTTCAGCATACTGTTATGAAAAACACAAGTTGGCCTTAAGGCATCCTGTGGCAGGTAATTTTGCCAGCTGGTGTGACATCAATAAGAGATGTCCCTTATGCCATGTCAATTATAATCTAAAAATGAATAACCCTGAACCACACAAATGTAGCAGAAAAAGTTGTCCAATATGTAAAGGGCTTTTGGATGATGTTGGTGTATTTGAAAAGGTCCTCGAATGTTATATTCAATCTTTGAATGAAGAGAAGCCCTCGGAAAAAAATGTCTTTTATGACTTTGAAACCCGACAGAATGACTCAACAGGTTTACATATACCTGTATTTGTGTCTAGCATGACCTTTGAGGGTAAAAAGTGGACGGCTAAGGGACAGAATTGTGCCATGCTCTTTTTAAAACACTTTCGGAAAAACGAATATAGAGAGTACACTTTCATAGCCCATAATTCAAGAGGTTATGACTCCTACCTTCTTTTAAACCCCTTGATAGTGCAAGGCGTAACTCCCACTCAAGGAAGCAAGGTATTGTATTTTATAGATCACGCATTTGATCAACGATATATTGACAGTCTTAGCTTTCTTCCCATGAAACTCTCTCAAATGCCCGATGCTCTCGGTTTTGAAACAGCTGTTAAAGGTTGGTTTCCGCATTTTTTCAGCTCTGAGGAGAATCTCAATTACATCGGCCCTTACCCCGGTACTGAAATGTATGGAACTGATCAAATGACAGTCAAAGAGAGAGAGAACTCTATGACGTGGTATGAGACAGTCCGTCATGAGACCTTTGATTTTCATAAAGAGATGGAAATGTATTGTGACAATGATGTGGCTATCTTGCGTGAAGGTTGTCTCAAGTTCAGAGAGGAAGTAATCAATGACGCAGGCGTTGATCCCTTGTGTTGTATAACTATTGCATCAGCCTGTATGAAAACCTATCATACTCAATTTATGACAGAGGAATCTATAGCCATTCTCTCCCCTGATAACTATAGGAGGCAGTACAAATCATATTCTAGTGGTTCCATCCAATGTTTGGAGTACCTGACTGAGACAAAAAACATCTTTATTCAGCATGCCTTGAAGGGGGGTGAAAAAAGGTTTGGCCCTTATCATGTAGACGGCAATGCAGTCATCGACGGTGTCAAGACAGCTTTTGAGTACAACGGATGTGTCTTTCACGGATGTACATCCTGCTTTTTGCCACAGGAAATTTGTGTTTTAACCCAAAAGAGCTTTGGTGACATGTATCTAGAGTTCCAAGACAAACAGAAATCCTTACAGGTTGATTATGGTCTGAAAGTGGTGGTTTTGTGGGAACACGAGTGGGCTCACTTGAAAAGGTCTGACCCTCAGGTTCGAGCTTTTGTGGATAATTTTGGTATGCTGGAACCCCTGGAACCCAGAGATGCATTATTTGATGGTCGCACCAATGCTTTGACTTTAAGGCATTTAGCCCAAGAGGATGAAACAATAGAGTACAGTGACTTTACATCCCTTTATCCTCATGTCATGAGCAAATACCACTTTCCTCTGGGCCATCCTGAAATCATTCATAGTGACTTTGACTTGCCCCAAACCTATTTTGGTCTGATTAAGGCAACAGTTTACCCTCCTTGGGGTTAGTTTCTTCCAGTGTTACCAACCCATGGGCCTAATGGGAAGCTTTTCTTTTCGCACATGCAGTGACAACAATCAGCAACATCCCTGTGATCATTCTGATGAAGAGAGAGCTCTGATAGGTGTACGGGTTACTGAGGAGTTTAATAAAGCTCTAGAGAAAGACTATATTGTGGCTAAAATCTATGAAGTGTGGAACTTTGCCAGAAAATCTGATACTCTTTTTAAAGAGTATATCAAGACTTTCTTGAGAGGCAAGCAGATGGCTTCAGGTTATCCTGCATCAGCCACCGATCAAGAGAGCAAAGACAGGTACATTCAGGATTATTATGACAAAGAGGGCATACGTTTGGATCCTGAAAAAATTAGAGTCAATAAGGCTAAGAGAAGTGTTTCAAAACTTTTTTTGAACAATTTGTGGGGAAAGTGTGCTCAGAGAAGCAATATGCTGACAACATCCATTGTTACAGAAGCCCAGCAATGTACATTTTTTCAAACCGTTTTGAAATTTCTCATTTTTCATTTTTGAATCAGGAGGTTGCTCTGGTACAGTGGCGGCATAAAAAGAATTACCTTAGATGTCCCGGAAATGTCAATGTAATCATTGCAGCTTTCACAACATCTTACGGTCGTCTTGAATTGTACAATCTTATGGAACAGCTACAGAGGAGAGTTCTATACCACGATATACCACAGATTCTGTGGTTTATGTGAGCAAGCCGGGTGAATGGAAGCCCCCTCTGAGCAATTATTTGGGAGGTTTAACAAATGAACTTGAAGACGGTGATCATATCACAGAATGGTCATCGTGTGGTCCCAAGAGTTATGGGTTTAGGACTATAAACAGTCGCGTAGTTTTGAAGGTCAAAGGCATCACACAAAACTATGAAAACACCCCAAAGGTAAACCTGGGATCACTCACACATTTGGTCGAGGGTTTCATAAAAGACAAAACTAGTGAAGAAATATTTACATCTTACAAAAGAATTGTCAGGGATAAAAAACGTTTCTATCTGCGCAATGCATCACTCATCAAAACGTTCAGGGTGGTGTATGACAAGAGAGTGCTTTTACCAGACGGTACCACATTACCATTCGGCTTCTGATTAGATAAGATGGAATTTGTAGAAGGTTTTGATTCAAGATTGCATTTACCTTTCTCAGCTCTGGTCGTTGGACCATCCAACAATGGAAAAACTTATTTTGTGAAAAATGTTTTAGAAAATTCTGAACATGTATTAACTCAAAACTTTGACAATATAGTGTGGTGTTACAGTTGCTATCAACCGATGTATGATGAAATGTTGAAGAAAATAAAAATAAACTTTGTTGAAGGAATCCCTCTTTCCTCCTAACAGAAATAATCTTTTAGTTTTGGATGATATGCTGTTTGCAGGTAGTGAACATCCTGAAATTGCCAGAGCTTTTACTCAATATACTCATCATCGAATCTGTGCTCTATTTGGTACAAAATGTGTTTCACCAGGGTAAAAAATAGCCGTACCATTAGCTTGAACTCCAATTACATGGTTTTGTTTAAAAATCCTAGAGACAAACTGCAGATTAACACATTGGCACAGCAAATGTATCCAGGGAGACGAGCATTTTTCACAGAAAGTTACGAAGATGCAACAAAAGAAGCATTTTCGTATTTGCTGGTAGACCTTAAAGCTTCTACACCAGAACATTTAAGACTCAGAACTAAGACTAAGAACAGGTTTGTTCCCGTGGGAGTGGCCAACAGTTTACATCCCAAAGAAAAAGTAAACATGTCTGCACGTTTAAAAATACATTTGCCCTTCTTGAGAGCCCTAGTCGTAGCCAGCCCTAAAGAACGCAAGTCTGCCTTGGTCCATTGTTCTTCAGATCTTATTTTGGCCCTCTGCGAGATTGCTTTGAATGTTCTCAAAGGGCGCATCCCACTCAGCCAGGAACAATTAAAAAAACTAAAGAGGCAAAAGGCAGTGATCAAGCTATTTGCAGATAAAAGGACCAGTATTAAAAAAAAAGAGGCGTGCCATACAGCAGACGGGCGGTTTTCTCCTACCCCTACTAAGCGTAGCCCTCCCTCTCCTCAGTAACCTGATCGCCCCCAGGAATGGGAGCTAATGTCTAACAAAATGTATTTAGTGCCTCAACAAAGGCTGGATAAACTTAAGCAACAAGGTCCTGAACCTATTAGACAAACAGCTGAAAGGGATCTGGATACGAATATGAAGGATGTATTGAACATGAAAGGAATGAACCCTTATGACAAGGCAAAGAAATACTCTCAACTCTTACAAAGGTATTTGTCTTTGCAGAAACAAGATGAAAATAACACGGGACACTTGACCATCTCCCTACCGGAAATGGCGGCTACAGAACCTCTTGTTCCAGGGAGCTTACAGGATCACACCATAGATGAGGATGCTGTTATGAGTGACATGCTCGAGCATACTCCGGCACGTAGCCGAAAAAAATATAAAATTCATCAACAGATACAGAATTTAAAATCGGTTCCCTCCAAAAGACACTCAATTGAAAGGCTGAATACCGAAGACTGGTTACAATTTTCTGAATAAATACACAATCGATAATTGTAATATAATGAGATTTTTATTTCAATAAAAATACATTTGACAAAAAAACTTAGCATTTATGGCCTTCTTTAAACATTTGTCTTGAGTATAAGGGAGTACATTTAAACACTTTAGAGATTTTCTAAAAGAACAATCTACCATGACATCATTACTTCTTAAATCATCACTATATTGTGATGTAACATCTTCATATGAAAGCCCTCTGGCTCTTTGACAGAGATAGAAAATACAATGATGACCACAGGTTGTAGAAAATTCATCCTGTACTTGTTTAGTGCTGTAATATATCTTGAATCCGTTTCTGATTAAAAATTGTTTTATTGATTTGGGAAAATGAGAAAATCCCAGTGGAAACCCGTAGGAATCAAAAAAAGTTGTGATTTTTCTGCCTTCTTCCTCTTCTAAAGTCACGGCGAGCCAGTGTTCCCCAGGCATGTATTTAGGATGGGTATTAACAATGAACATAGCGGGTCTATTACTACAAGTAATTCGTCACAAGCCCATATTCTGTGGAACTGCTTTCCGACCATTCGTTGCATAAAACTCTCAATCTCTTGGTTGTTCATCTTTGTTTTAATTAATAATAATCCACCTAGACTTGTCTTCGGGAGTTTACTTCCAAGATGGAATCGGAGCATGCGTACACGATCATAGTAGCCGTACGGTCTAAGGGTTCCCGGAAGCGCATTTCCAGTCGCAGGCTGCCTGTGGAGACCGGTGAAAGGTTTCCTGTGCTGTCATCATCAGGGGATAAGTTGAAAGCGAACAGGGCACAGCCAGATGCGTAATCTTTTCTCTCAACGGGCAAAGCCAGATTTTTTTAAATGTCTCCCCATAGCCAGGTATAGATTATAAAGTTTTCTAACGCATAGACCGTTGTTGAAATTTTGCTGGAAGGCCTTAGCGGGAATTTGACGTCCGTCCTGACAGAGGGCTACATACTCTGCGTTGAAATGATGGAAATTGAAGGGGTTTTTATCAAAACTGCCGGTGCAGGCTTCGTGATCAACCAGTCCGACAATGTAGCGGGGTAGCGATCCCAAAAACAGGTTGTCCTGACTGGAAATTCTAGAGCCTCTGGGTATGCTGAATGTTTTCATGGTAATTCTTTGAATGGGATAAAGGGCATTTCCTTTCATTAAGGCCTGAGAATGGCCTAAACGAACGGCCGGAGATACAGAAACTTTTTTCACAAACAGCGAGGCACTCAGCACTTTTAAGCTAAAATCTCCGTCGGCTGCAGCCATCAGACAAAATTCATCTTTTGCTCTTGATAACTTGATTCTTAAATCAACGGCATTTAGGAGTAAACACTCTTGAAAGAAAATCTTGTGATGTATTGCTCCCAAAAGATCCACCCTTTAGGAATTTCTAGTGTAACCGGCTTGAGCTATCAGCCCTCTATTTGCAGCCAGTGGAACGGCTGCAGGGTCGACGGACTCCATACCGCCTCCTGTATCTTTGTTAAACAAGCCGGCTGCAAATTGTTTATTTAGTGCGTCTACAGTGTAATTTAGTAAACATTCCATTATTGCCCTGTAGGGGTAGGTAGAGCTGCTTTGACTGATGTGTCGATCTCCTAATGTCACGTCCACTTGTGAAAAGATGGTAGCCAGAGGATAATTAATGAGAGCCACCTTGGCATCAGCTGGAATATTACCGCCATCTTTCTTGGTCACTTTGATGCTGACGTTTAGCAGAGTGTTATTCAGGTCCAAGTATTGCTCACCATGACCGGGGATAAAGAATTCTATGGGGCTGTTCTCTGTAAGGGCCGAGATGGGCATGATATCGACATAGTGCAAATTATCTATAGAAAATTGAGTCATGGGGCCCAAAAAAAAGGTCGAGCTCCGTTTTTATTGCTTCAGCTGACATTCCATGTAAAAGTGCCATTTTTTTAGAAAATACTTTCACCTATTCCTTTTGCAGACCTCCTGCCTTTGCGCCGCTTCTGACTTACTGATTTATTTTAACCGCTGACCTTGGCTTTTTAGGGGGAGGCATCCGCACACCAGGGGGTCTCTTTTTAGTTCTGTGAACCAACATCATAAGTCCACCGGATTCTCTTTGTTGTTCAGGATCTGATGCTGTACGTTTACTCATAACGTTCGATATAACTTCACCCATAATATTTTTCGCGGCATGTTTCAGATATGGCTTAGTTATACTAAAGCCTCTCTTCATTAGTGGTAAAACCATTCTAAACAGATTATGAAATATACCGTCAACCCCTGAACCATACATAGTAGGGGTGGCGGTAGTTATTTTATCCTGTCGCGTCCAATACTTCTGACTCTAGGACCCAGCTGTTGAACTTTTCAGACCAGTTTTTCCACCTGACAAATACGTGTGTTTCTCCTTTAACTTTTTTTCGTTTCAAAATCCCATCTACGTGAAAAACTTTGTCTTTAGTTATCTTCACTTTTTGAAGCTCTTGTTCATAAAAGGTACCCTCGATAGACTCTCCATCATAATCGCTTAGCTTATAAACAGGCGGTATACGCAGTACGCATTCTGTCACTGAAAATAATTCGTCCGAGTAACCTTGTTCATATTTCTTATCAAAAACACCGCGCAACTTTGAGACACGCACAATATCGCCTTTTTTGAATTTAAAAGCAATGGCTTTCTTTTTACGAAAGGGAAACCAACCGTAAAGATTTTTAAAGACTTCAAGTGTGTTCTCGGATGTTACTTGTAATGGTGTCATACGTATGCTCTTGTGATAACTGTTGTTATAACTTTTTACCAGGTCTTGAATCACGTCGACATAACGCCGTGTGTTATGAGCTGTAAAGTATCGCCACATCCTTTCCTTCAAAGTCCTGTTATAACGTTCAATAACGGAAGCCTTTAAATCTGAACCCGTAGCAAAATGGATAATATTGTGCTCGTTCATTAATTTTTTAAATGTACGATTAAAGAACTCCTTTCCAGAGTCCGTTTGGACTTTCTTGGGAATTCCACTCTCTTTCAAAATAGATGCAAAAGCCCTAGTCACTTCAGCCCCGCTCTTATTTTTTAACAGTCTCACAAAAACTACTTTTGAGAAAATGTCTATTACCGTTAACATGTAGCGATTTCCATCATTTTTATCAGCAAAAGCTTGCATATCACACAAGTCGGCCTGGAATTGGGATAAACGATGAGTGGTAAACACCCTTTTTTGCGGGAAGGTTTTTCTCACTGGCTTATGGAGAGTATAAGCGTCCTGGCCGGACAGCCAATCAGTTACAGGTCCGTCACTTATACTACTTCCTGTTTCTTTCCCAACAGCTCTCTGAAGTCGCTCCTTTCCCCCGAAAGACCCCAGGTGAGAGGGATTAAAATATATTTTTTTCATTAGCTGCTCCATCCTCCTAATTCTCGTTATTATGGTTATTACAAAAGTATGTATCAGACACTTATAGAAAAGGTAGAGGAGAATTTATTCACAATATTAATCAAGAGTTTACATGCTTACAATATCAATAGTTTAAAATCAGTTTACATGCTTACAATATCAATCAAGAGTTTAAAATCAGTTTTCTCGGCTACATAATAATTCATGACTTTGAATACTTTGATTTTACATTTACAGGCTTATGGCTCTGTATTTTTAAAATACACACATCGATTATATATGCATACAAACAAATTAGATGATTCACATTACATGTCATCGGTGGTTCAAAGTAAATACGTAAAACTTTAGACAAATATTTTTCTAAAGGGCCATCTACTTCTAACGATATCGAGTGTAACCATTTTTGAGTCATACGGACACGATCCAAGATTTCCTCCATTCGTTGCACATGTTCAACATTAACAAAAGTTTGGGATGTGTAGAGTGAAGAATCATTTACTTTCCTTTCAATAATTTGCATCATAAGATCTGTAACATTTCTCAAAATAAATTTTTCAGTTGTTCTCTCAAATAACCTACATAAACAGTTACCCATTATAGCAATAAAGGGTTTCAGGAAACAGCCTGACTGTGAGACAAATCTTCAGGTATGTTCTGCCAAAAAATAACAACTTCATTTATCAGGCCCTGACGGTCTTTGTTCTTGCTCAGCAGCGAATCAGAGATCTTGTTCAGAGTCTTATTGATGTATGTTGACTCTTTCAGCTCGTTTAGAAAAACCTCTGAAATTCCATGGACTCTATGTAATTCAACTTGAAGTCCCAAGGATTTCGGGGCTCTGACCAACGCTGGTATGAAACGGTCAGTCCACAGTCACTTGACAAGAGCGTCAAAATGGTTGATATAATAATACTTGGGGCAATCATAGAGACACTGATGCTGCCGCTGACTACCATGGCCTGTAAGACAACCGTTGCAGTTTTCTTTTTTGTGCTCCTCGATCGCAATCTCCAATAGTGTTACGATGGAAGCCTTGATGGTGTTCACAAAAATCAGACTCAGTCCCCCATCAAAAACGTCCGAATCCGGGGAATAGGAAGGCAGGTCAGGTGATGGTGGTGGTGGTGGCGGTGATGGTGGTGGAGAAGGCTGTTCATGTGGCGGGTTAGGAGGCAGCATAACCGGTGAGTAAGAAGACGGACTGCTGCACTGTTCGTTCGCACTTGTGGAACTTATATCCCATTCCTGGTCTCGGGTATCTTCATCAAGCAATGGTGTAAAAGATTTTTTCCGAAGTTGTGATATAACGTGGGGTATAGGTTTCCCTGCGGAGTCCTCTGGCATCAAGGAAGCCATGGTTCTTTGAAAAGGTCTACTTTAACCCTACCCTTTTATTACTGCTTAGATCCTTTGACAGAGGGCGTGGCTTTTTTAACCAATACATATCATTCCTGCTTCCATATACATCTTGGCTTTAACTGGATCGTGTTGGTAACTATCGTCGCCAATAATACATCTAAGTTTAACAATGCTCTGCGTTGACTTTGTGCGTATAGCTCATCAATTCTCCGAAACATGTCATTTTCCGGATCACACCATACGTTAACAGGTATCCTTACCTCTGGTATATTATCAAAGTGTCCGTTGCTTATTTTCCTAGTGATGGAAGAAAGCTCAACAAAACCGGAAGGAAGTCCATTTTTCTTTTGAATTTTTGCTGTGTGATGTATTGTCTCTGTGGAGCTTGGTACACCTTCCCAATCGATCTCCAAACCAGTCTCGATAGTGTAACCTTTCATGCTTGGCTTCATTTCATGACACACCACATGGCGTAATACTTCCCAGTCAGTGATATGGTACTCCACGCCACAGGTGTCGTTTGTATATTCATCCCCCATGGCTAAAATGTACAACCTCACTTTAGAAGTAGGGTAATCAAACGCAAAGCCGATAATTTTTCCATCCGCCATGTCATGCTGATCCGTCAAATGCTTAAACGGAGGTATTTGAGTTCTATACACATTAAGAAAACGCTTCTTTGGCGCATCGTATATTTCTGGAACATATCTTTTTTTCCGTTCCTCCGTTCTGCGGCCTAATTCGTAAGTCTGGGTTGTCACGGGTGTATCACTAAGCACAGACGCCATCTTGAGTCTTATACAGAGTAAAAAACGTTTTCAACTACAAACCATGAGAAGTCTAGCTCTTATTTATTGGTAACTCTCAGAGAATGAACTAAAGGTAACTGCTGCTCAACCCCCATCCTTGCATCTCAAGAAACCCAACACCCCTCTCCTCCCAGAGAAGGAAGTCCCCGAAAAACAACTGTACAAATATTACCACCCCCCAGACTGTTCATACAATCTTTTACTCATAACCCTTTTGACCTACCCCTCTCATACCACAGAATCACCTGCTCTAACCCTCCCTCTCTAACCGGAAAAACACAACTGTTAACAATCCGGACATAAATTAACAACCATTAAAAAATATTTTTTCATAATCCTTTTGACCTAACCCCTCTCATCCCACAGAATCACCTGCTCTACCCCTCCCTCTTTAACCGGACACGTGCCCCCCGGAAAAACAAATGCTACCATCCGGTCATGAATCAAAAAATCATTTTCATATTCTCACACATATGCAGCTGTCAAAAGGTCAAAGGTCAAAGCAAAAAATCTATTCTGACAACCGACGAATCCTATTCTCTTCTCAGATTTATTTTATTAATCTAGACATGGCTAGATAGACTGTTTCTCTCTAGTGACAATACTGACAATACATACTGACAATCTAAATAAGACTGTTCAGGCTATTGGAAGTACAGTTGTTGGCGTTGTGGTAACTGTTATTCACCTTGTGTCAAACAGATGACTACATCTAGCTTTGGTACTCTTACCTCCCAGAGATCTGCTGTCCTGCTGGTCTCATCTTTGCTGAGGACCATTGAGGTAAGAACTCATCATCCTTTGTCGTAAAGATCAGATACAATTTCTCCACTTTATCTTGATTCCCTGGTGTGCCTCTTCTTGTGAGCCAACTTAAAGACTTGCTGATTTGACATCAAAATTAAGGTTACAATTGCAGAGAAGGCATATTGATCTACATAATATGATACATCTTGTGTGTTTACATTGTTCACACTTCTGTGGGTGCTGCTAACTTTTCAAAGTGTTGAGGGGGAAGGGTTCACCACTCTGTGAAAGACTGCACGGACAAATAGGGCAACAATTGTTATCAGCGGACAGTGCAAAAGCCAGCATCCATGATGGTTTGGGGGGTGCATTAGTGCACATGGCATGGGTGACTGGGTCTTCTGTGAAGGCACCATTAATGCTGAACAATACATACAGGTTTTGGAGTAGTGATGTGCACATCATGAACGATTCGTTCTTTTTGAACAAATCTTTTCAGTGAACTGGGCGTACTGAAACACTTCTCTAGAAGATTTGTTCAATTAGTGAATCACTTTTGCGCAAGAGAATCACAGAGCTTTAGGCCACTGTGAAGTTGGAATGGAAACTCTTTCATCACCAATGCTTAACACTTGTTAGATGTCACAATCCAGTGAATAACTATAATTTAAAAAATAATTGTGGATGCCAATATATTAGCCTCAACTTAGAGGTCTTTATCGGATCTGAAATGTAGCCTATATCCGAGACGACCTATAAGCCTATCCCTGAACTTCCTATCCAAATCACCCACGGGATCCTACAGTTAACGTTTACTTTTCACATGCTTTTGTTATAGTTCGTCCAGCCCTGTAAGGACAGCTTGCACTGCGGCCCGGCGTCAACACGCTACGCCAGTGTCCATAACTACTTTAGCCAATTCTGAAACCGGTGGTGTTCCTGTAGTAAAAATCAGAGCGCCTCCGACTCTGCAGGAAACTGTTTTTTCATTGCAGCCTAATATGTGCATGCTCCTTAACTACAGAAACCAAACATGCACAGTGAATTTGATAACTTTTTTTATTGCTGTTGTTCATGGCAGCGTACTACATTTACTTCTGATATTTTCTGTAGACTGAATAATTTAGTAACTGTTGAAGAAAAAAATGTTAATTCGGTTACATTACTAATTTTACATCCCTGAATGTAATTACCCCATATCTGGGGTACCCCTGTTACATAATTAAATTCAGTCTTATACGAGAACGGTAGGCCTTATCTGGGTATCCAGGATGACTGCTGAAAGCTGAGAGTCTTGTCTTTCCAGCGGTGCCTTCCGCTGGAGGCCATACACATCTTTGGTGTGACTCACCAGCATAGAAATCTACCATGTTGTTATTACACATAACCTATTACATACTGAATTGGGATTACTGTGTGTACATTATACCTCTGGTTCATTAAAATAGTGGAGCAGGGTTTTGTTTCACCAGGGTCCCATATTTTACAAAGGATACACCCTCTCCCTGAAAAACAGAAACAACCCCCAAACCACAGTTATCACCATACTCTTTCAATGTGCTGTAGTTTCTGTATTATTTTATTTGTTTTTTGGAGGGATAAGGGGAGCTTGACTGGCTTTTGCATGCAACGATTTAACTGACAGTCAGTACAGTTCAGTTGTGTTGGGGGGACAGTTATGGCTGAAATCATATTAGTCCATTTACATTGAAGGGGTTTTAAACAGAGTGCTATTATAGTAAACAATATAGTAAACAAAAAAATACCCCACCATGATTTAGAGATAGAATTAAGAGCATGGACAAAAAGATTCATTAAATGAATCAGTGATTCGAATGATCCAAATCTTTTCAAAGAACTGTACTGAATGTCAGTTAAACCGTTGCATGCAAAAGCCAGTCAAGCTCCCTTTCACGTCAGTTGACGTTAGTGATTCGGAATGCCCATCACTATTTTGGAGCAACATATGTTGCCATCCAGACAATACCTTTTCCAGGGAAGGTCATGCTTATTTCAGAAAGACAATGCCAAACCACATGCAATATTCAATTTCACTCAAAATATTTTTCATCTTGAAATGGTATTTTATGTTTAATAACATTAATTACAATGTTTTTTGAATTATATTAGTAAGAAACTAGACAGGCCCAGAATGCCTTTACGTATGAAACAAAGACAAATAAGAGGAAGTAAGTGATGTTGTGACTAGTGTCTAATTTGAATCAAAACCTATGACATGCAGGTAGTGCTTGAACAGAAGACAACTTTGCATAACTATAGAAAATACCATTATCTATTAAATCACAAAAAAGCATTTTATCCCTTTACCATGCCCAGTCAGAAAAGTGGAATAATAAATGGTTTGATTGAGCTAATAATAATTTAAATATTAATTTTGCAGGAGCTCCAAACATTACATCCTACTCCATACCTGCTCAGCAGTACCTCACCACCCTCTTTCAAGCAGAAATTAAAAATGACAATTAAAAGAGGACATCAAGTGCGTTGTGTGCACACTGCACCCCCAAGTAATACAATTATATTACAAATGTTTTCCGGTCCAATGGACCCTAAGGTAATAAATACATGAATAAATGGTAGAATGCCTATCCTGCTCCGGGGAAATATGTTTACTATTTGTAATGCTAGAAATTGTATAACTCAATACATGCACTTAAATCCCTGAGGTCAATCGCTCTCTTGTTGTGGAGTCGAGACTGCCACAGCGGGTTGTGACCAGGCTGCGGTATCATGCCCACAATACTCTGTTGACTTTCAACGTGGATTTGAGCGGGAAGACTGTGACCTGTAGGATGATTGATGTATAAATATACAGCTCTGCAGTGGTCTCTTAAAAAATTAAAAGACCACTGCACCTTTTTCTTTCCTTTCCAAAAAAGTCAAAAAGGAAGGTTTCTAGTGAGGAACAGAAGGGTTAAAATTAAGACCACTGCAAACTGAACGCTTCTGTTCCTCACTCAAAACTTTTCTTTTCAACTTTTTTGGAAAGGAAAGAAAATGGTGCAGTGGTCTCTTAATTTTTTCTGGAGCTGTACGTATAAGCAACAATATTTTCCTTGACGGCATTGATAGTGTGTAGGCTATACCCTGTGTATATGGACTATACCCTGTGTATATTTTCCAGACTTACAGGTTGTGATCATGGATGCATAATAAGCGGTTCTGGTAGGACGAGAGAGCCATCCCATAGTAGGTCGTCCAATCCCAAGCATGCACTAGGTTGACATAGACTTGTTTCTATGTGGGTCACATTTTCGAAATATTGTTTCTAACAATCTTATTTTTTGTCTGTAGATTATAGAATATATATAGGGCAAGTATATAGAGGTTTGACATAGGAGTGTTTCTGAACTATCACCCTTTATGAATGTATGTATAATCGAAATGTAGGAAGGGCTGGTTGCTAAATTACCCAACCTTCATAATGGGGCTGGGAAATGGTTAAAGATGCTGGAAGAACAGACCATGGGAAAACTGCTGGCAGTGGGGGACCTGAAGGCCTTGATGGCCAGAGTGGTGGGGACGACCAAAATGGAGGCGGTGCTGAGAGATGGCGGTCTGGCACAAATGATAGGGACTGTCGTGAAAGATGGATAGTCCTTTGACCTGTTCCGACAGCAACTGTGGAGGGCCTTGAGGGAAGAATACCCGGCTGTAATAGACTCTGATATGTTGAAAGGAACACCACTGGGGGAGGCTGAAAATCTGGCTGTATATTTGCAGAAGCAGCAGGAAAGGTGGAGGCTGGAAACTGAGAAAGACCCAGAGACTGATGATCTATTGTCCTTCATGTTTAGGAAGGCACTGGTGGAAGCACTGCCCATGCCAGTAAGGACTAGGCTGGAAGACGAAGTGGCACTGATGAAATTTAAGCCACACCAGGAATTCAGAGACTATTTCATCCACACTGTGGAACGATACAGAAAAAGTGAAAAAAAGATGACTGAGCAGGGGAAAGAGATCCATAGAAAGCTCACCCAACTGCAACTGGATGAACTGACAAAAAAGAAAAAGACTCAAGCCCCGGTAACCACTGTGACGGGCACCGAGGAAAGCACCATGGTGCCCGTCCTCCAGGGAGGACAACAACCACCACAACAGCTGCAGGCCCCACGGTCACCCACCACACCAGTAGTGAAGGTGTTTACCCAGCCCCCGGGGCAGGGTAGGGGATGAGGAAATGGGCCAAGAAGTCAGTATAGAGGGCCAAGGGGCCCAGTATGTGTGTGCTGGGGATGTAACCAGGCAGGGCACATCAAAGGAAGCTGTCCCAGAAACCCATGGCCTGATAGGACTGGGCCAAACCAAGGTCCTAATAATTGGTGCAGAGCATGGCAGCAGCCACAGCCTCAACCCCCTCAGGGTCCTGTGAACCCTTGGGCGGGACCAAATCAGAGATATTGAGGGTGCCCAGAGAATCCTGAAGGGGAGGGTCAGTTTCCAGCAATAACAGTGCAAACTGATAAAGAACCAATGCTGCAGGTTCAAGTAAATAATAGAGGCACACCAATGATGGTAGATACTGGAGCCACTTACTCTTGTGGAAGTCCAAATTATGCCTCACACTTCCCTATGTCAGGAAAATATGCTAAGACAGTAGGATTCTCGGGACAAACGCAGCTGATACCCATGACTGCTCCAGTACATCTAGCCACGAGCGGACGCTCAGCTAAACTTCCTATATTAGTTTCAGCACACACCCCAATGAACTTATTGGGAAGAGATGCATTGTGTCAATTGGGACTACAGATTCAATGCACACCAGATGGGATAATAATAGAGGAAACTGGGATCGAAAGGCAGATGATGATGCAACAGGCATCGTTAGCCAATGTCTACTGGATAGGAGACATAGAGGAAGGAGTCAGAAAAGTTACTTCCAAATGGGGGAAATATATTGAAGCACAGATGCTGGAGGCTAGAAGGCCCTCGATGGACTACCATTGTACATTAAGATATGACCCATATCAAGATATATTTCTGGAAACCGGCTCCCATTACGTCACAATATTTGGTGATAGGGAAACAAGGGGCAGCGATGGAAGTATGTGACACACAGGGATCAGAATTGATAGTGGTTTGATGTGCCTGGGTCAGACCCACATGTCACTCTATTGGTAAATAAGGGTTTTAAAACTAAGGATCTGGGTCCAATGATGAGATGAGCAAAGCAGGTACAGGGGGAAAAAACAGATAACCCTCTCATCCTTTGCTCTTCTGAGAAAGATTTAATCACGGTTCTCTGTTTAGCAGAAGCAGGCATTAAGCCAACCATTGAAGGCCTGGCGGAGGCCGATGTGTTGGAAGAAACGGTTAGTGACTGTAATACCCCACTGTTCCCCATCCTGAAAGCAGATAAAAAGAAGTGGAGGCTGGTCCATGATTTACGACCAATAAATGAGATTGTGCAGGATTGTCAGGCAGGAGGTTCCAAACCCACACACGTTGCTGACAAACATCCCAGTCAACGCCAAATACTTTACAGTGATAGATTTGTGTGGCGCCTTTTTCAGTGTTCCCTTAGCGGAGGAGTGTAGACACCTGTTTGCTTTTACTTATGGTGGGAAGCAATATAGATACACGCGCTTACCCCAGGGTTTCAAACATTCCCTCCACATCTTCAACCAGGTGTTGAAGGGAGATTTGGAGGAACTTGTATGAGAGGGAACATTGATCCAGCATGTAGACGACTTGCTGATATGTGCTCCTACGCTGGAGCAGTGCCATGCAAGACTCCATAAACGTAATGCAGAAATTGGCTGAGGGGGGCACAAGGTTTCCAAAAAAAGTTGCAGTATTACCAAACAGAAGTTGAATATCTGGGTAGGACTGTAGCTCACCAATCGAAAACCATAAGCCCAGCCCAACTAGAAGGGGTGAGCAAGGCCCCGTTGCCTCAGACGGTAGGGCAAATGATGACCTTTCTGGGGATGACAGGGTTTAGCTCAGACTGGTTAGAAGACTATGCAGTTAAGGTGGCACCCCTACGGGAACTAATGAAAAGCGCTGGACAGCAGCAGTTGGGTGCCATATTTAATTGGAATAGTGATGCTTTGACAGCTTTTGAAACAATAAAACAGGATATGCAGTCTGCATCTGCTCTGGGAACACCAGATTATACCAAGCCTTTTTTGTTGTATGTTGCTAATAGAGACGGGATATGCGGCAGCAGTTTTGATGCAGGACACCTGTAGTGGCAGGAAGAAACAGCCCATTGCATATTATAGAACTAAATTGGATTCAGTGGCACAGGGATACCCATCCTGCTACCAGGGATTGGGAGCAGTCCAGTATGCATATGATAAGGCTTCAACCATCACCATGGGATACCCAGGAATCATCCACACCCACCACAAGGTGGCAGAAATGATAGAGCAAGGGAAATTTGTTGTAACAAACTCAAGGTTGTTAGACTATTTGCCTCTATTGACATATCCAGACATAATTATCAAACAATCTACAACAGTTAACCCAGCAGAAAGAGTTCCCCTTGGTTATGAGGGAGAGCCTCATGATTGTGTGGCAGAATCTTTGATGTTTACCAGGCTAAGGCCTGACCTTCTCTCAACCCCAATTTTGGGAGCCAAAGAAGAGTTGTTTGTGGATGGATCCTGTTACAAGGACTATGAGGGAAACCATGCAGGATTTGCGGTGGTCAGAAGAAACAGTCAGGCATGCTTGCAGCCGTGTTCCCAATTAGCAGAACTAAAAGCTTTGGCAGCCGCCTGTAAAGAAGGACGAGATAAGGTGGTGAACATCTATACTTATTCAGCCTATGCGCATGGTGTGTCATTTATTTGCTGTGTGGAAGCAAAGAGGTTTTAGGAAAACAGATGGAACGCCCATCCAGCATCATGATTATATTCAGCACGTAATGATATCTCCTTTGGTTCCTCTAAAAGTAGCCATCATTAAGTGTCAGGCACACAAGAAGGGAAATGACTATATCATTCATGGGAACAACGCAGCAGACGAGGCAGCAAAGTTAGCAAAGTGTCATAGTGCAATAATGGCACCAGCCATCTTAGTTGAGACAGCCCCTGGAATGGATAATATTATCAGGATGCAGGAAAGAGCCAGTGTCTATGAGTGCAATGTGTGGGTTAAGCGAGGAGCAACCAGAGATGATGCAGGCCTCTGGAGAGCTCATACAGGACACTTAGTGGTGCCAGCGGCCCTATTACGAATCCTGATCACGAATGCGCATGTTTTCGATCATTGTGCAAGAGGCGAAGTTATGAGGAAAATTAAGGAACAGGGTTTTTGGTCACCATACATGCAGGTGACGGTAGATGCAGCCCTGGCGGAGTGTGAAGTATGTGCACAAAACAATGTTAGGAAAGGAATAACAACGCCGTTGGGTCACATCCCAACTCCAGAAGGGCCGTTTAGGCACTTGGTGCTAGACTATGTGGATATGCTGAGGCCTGTCAATGGAAAGCGGTACATGCTTGTGGTGATCGATAGATTTAGTAGATGGGTGGAAGCTGTAGCCTCAAAAGACCAAGGAGCAGGAACGGTGATGAAGTTTCTGACTAGGGAAGTAATGCCAAGATTTGGTATCCCAACACAGATTAGCTCAGATAATGGGTCTGCTTTCATTGAGAGAACCTTGAAACAGGTGGTTCAGCAGCTCAGATTTAAGCAGAGTTTGGGATGTGTTTATCATCCTCAGTCTCAAGGGATGGTAGAAAAAGTGAATGGAACACTGAAAGCTAAAATCAACAAGATTTGTGCCAGCGCTAGGTTGAACTGGGTTGATGCTTTACCGTTGGCGCTGATGAGCTACAGCATGCAGGCTAACAGAATAACCCATCTAACACCGCATGAGATGCTTACGGGTCGGCCCATGCCAGTACCAGTGCTTAGGGGTCCTTATGAAGGGCCTCCGTTGGAACAGTTAGACCAGGAACTCAGAGAATATGTACGACAACTAACTGCTATACATGAAGTTACCTATCAACAGGAAAGTGCACGGGAACCAGAGCCAGAGGATATCCAGCTTCGGGCAGTGGAACCGGGAGACCAAGTCTACATAAGGGTCTTCAGAAGGAGGTGGAACGTGCCGAGATGAGAAGGACCCTACCAGGTAGTTCAAGCTACGCCAACAGTGATACGAGTAGAAGGCAGCAACACTTGGTACCACACCAACCACTGTACCAAGGTTCCGCAGGGAGCAGGTCGAAGGCCACATTGAGAAGAAGGAGAAGAAGAGGGTGACGACGCAGATGACTCAAGTGGACCCGAACCAGCAGAGGCTGAAGGAGACCTGGGACGTCCTGCTTTACCCGCTGGGACACCATCGCCTGCTGGATCGGAATCGCCGGGAGAGGGCCTGTCAGGCATGGGCATGGGGCATGATGGTGGTCTGCCTGCTGTTGCTCGGCTGTGCGCTATGGCTGATGCTATTAGCCCAAGGAGAGATATGGCGGAAGGTGATGGGGAAGCTCCCCATTCCCTGGAACCCATCAGTCCACAAAGTCCAGGGGAGGCACCTGCAGAAAGTGCACAAGGAGAACCAGGCATCCCTATTCCTGAACAAGAGTTCTCTACCATCAACCTTGCTGACCTGGACTGGGAGTAATGTGACTGAACTCCTACCTGACGCTAATGACTCAGACGTTGACCTGGACAGAAGGAATAAGGTATGCACAGCAGCACTATTAGCAGGAATTATGCCCTACCGCTTAATCACGATAAGACTGAGAGTGACCGTTTTCATTAGTACAGATAACCTTGGGGATCGAAATCAAACAGTCTGGTTGGGAAATGTAGAAGGAGGAAAGCACCAATGGGATGTTGAGGCTCGCAGTGAGACAGGCATGTGCGGCCCACCTGGAAGAAGATAGGTACAAAATGGGGAATATCGGGTTCTGTGTAAGCAGCTGAAGTGTAAAATCAGGGCAGGAACAAAAATAAACGAAATGCAGGCCAGAGAACTTTTTGAGGAAACAGCTCCTTCAGCACCAGTAAGAGAAAGAGGTACAGTGGAAATAAACGGAGAAACATGGGGACAGTTGTGGGACAGAGACATAAATAGCAAAGAATTGGATACTTATATACCGTGGGACCAAGAGAGAGACACAAAGCGTAAGAGAAGAGCTGGGAGCAGTAAAGATATACTCGAGGCTAGGGAAGTGGTGATTCCGAGGAAAACTAGGTATGAGACACAGAGGTCCATCAGGGTAAGAACTCAGAGTGAAAACAACCTGTGTAGTTGGACAGACGATGCTCAGTATAGTCAGGCAATCTGGTCAGGGGGTACCTGCCGGATCAGGGTCATGGAGACAGGAGGAATGTGGAGAATAATGGTTGAATATGATAAGGGAAAAAAGGGTTATTTCTTGAGCTAATCATCACGGACTACGTGAGTGGGAGTAAGATACAACGGATAGATTGGTGGCATGATGACATGGGTTCAGGAAGTATAGAGACATCAATCATGGTGACCCAAACTCCAAGAGAGGTGCAACAAACGTTGACTCAAGCGCCCACTATAGTACAACCGCTTGTGGTGGTGCTCATGAAGGTGGATGAGGTTCTAGCACCAGCACAGGCCTTAAACTCTGCAGCCACAGCAATGACAGTACCATACCCGGTCACCACTGTAGAATCAGCAGAAGAAGTAGAAAGGGACCATATGGAAGCAGCTGACTGGTACAGATAGGCTCAGTATATGGCTAACCAACACTAGGTAGATAATTGTTTAGTGTGTTCAAGAGCAGGACATGGAGGAATGGTAGTGGTGCCTATTGAGAAAGGTTGGGAAGAGTGTTTAGATGAAAAATTTCAGTTATGGCGTGCAGGAGTTGATGATGATAGCTACCATGACCCGTGCTTTGTAATGTGTTTAGTCTGGCTAGGAAGCACACGGATCCAAGCGGAAATGAAGAAGTATAACTTCTCGATAACATCAGAATGTGAGGCATTAGACGTAAAGATAAGTTCCGAAAAGGCAGAGGTCACTCTTCCAGCTCCAGGCTTGAGGATATTGGGTAGACACAAATGTTTTCGGGCAGGAGGAACTGTTGACGTTGGACATTTTCTGAAATGTAAAATGATAATTGTTTTGGAGAAAGGAGAGATATCAATGATGCAAACTGGTAGTGGCTTTACTCTGTTCCAGAGGGCAGGAACACAGAGCATCTATTTGGAGCAAGACCAAGCTATTGCAGATATATTTTGGATGTGTGGAGGAAGGCAGCTGCACTCAGTGTTACCGAGCAATTGGTCAGGGACATGTGCCAGAGTCAGGGTGGCCCAAGATGTGACCATAATACCTCACATCCAGGTACAAACGAATAATATACAGCCGCACGAGGAGGAACCAGTAAGGTCACGGACTAAGAGGTCTTATATACCAGATCCGCAGGTTATTATCGATGCAATAGGTCAACCAAGAGGAATGCCCAATGAGTTTAAAGCAAGGAGTGAGATCAGTGCAGGTTTCGAATCTATAATTCCATGGATAGCACCAGCTAAAAATGTGGAATGGATCAATTACATATATTACAATCAACAGCGATTTATCGATTATACAGATACAGCTCTGACAGCCCTGGGTGAGCACCTACAAGCTACAAGTAAGATGACATGGTAGAATAGGCAGGCACTAGACTGGATTTTAGCAGAAAAGGGTGGCGTTTGTGTTATGTTTGGAGAACAGTGTTGTACTTTCATTCCAAACAACACTGCCCCGGATGGTTCCTTTACCCAGGCTATGCTCAAGCTCAAGCAGCTGAGGAAGGGGAGGTGAAGGATAATGCAGGCTTGGACGCTCACACTTGGGATTGTCTGGAGATGTCACTAGGACAATGGCGTACAATATTAACCGAAGTAGGGATTGTGATAGGGACAGTATTAGTGGTATTGGCGGTGGTGGCATGCTATGTAATTCCTCTCCTTAGATCATTTTTGACCAAGACTGTTGTATCCCAGATGCCTTTAAGAGGTATGGATGTTGCTGTTAATGACCCCGAAGTCATTCTGCTACAGGGTCATTCTGGATAGTACATGGACAAGCATGGACACCCCTGCAACGTTAAAGGAGGGCTTTTGAACCGCCCGTATGGAAATCCGGAATGTGAATGGTCGCTCAAACCAGGAGGTGGGTAGGCATGCCAGGAATATTATCATCAGAATTCTATTTCAGCAAGCAACGTTGCTGTGATAGCCCCAATCATGGACAGTGACATATGTAATGGCTCAATGATGGATGGGAGTGTGTTTAACCAGAGCTATGAGGACATGGAACTTCAAGAATGACTAGGCCCGAAACACTACCCTTGCCCCTACAGAGAAACCTGGTGTCGATATTGTAGTAAGGGGTATTGAATGAAGAGTGGTGGAGATGGACATTATCACTACCCAGAACCTTATGATTGCACATTATGTGAAAGGGGGGATTGCCCTTTATGTGCTGAAAAGATTGTGCTTCAATATAAAGAAGGTTAAGGGCTCCTAGGTGGCTGGTAGCCAACTTAGTATGAGGATATTAATGGTTGGAAATGAAGGTTTTATTACAAGTTTTGTTATCTACACCTATTTCTGATTATAAGTGATTGATGTGCTAATTTTTCTCTATATCATGTATATCATTTATATGCATAATCATTTTGGACAACACAATTGCAAGGCTCTGGAAAATAAGTTGCACATGCTTACACTCATGTTTAATTGATTGATCAACAGGGTTGGGAGGTCTTTTACTTCCTCTCAGTCACAAGGGAGGGAGAGGTTTGGCTTCCTAACCCTCTGGGCTGGTGATTGACAGAGGGGGGATTTTTTTAGCTGATGGGTTGATTTCAACTCTTTTTGCCGGGACTGAGTTCCCCTTCTCACTCACCACTCCCAGGCCTAGATTCTGGGGCTTGAGGAAGCCCTAAAGGGGGGAATATATAGAATATATATAGGGCAAGTATATGGAGGTTTGACAAAGGACTGTTTCTGAACTATCACTCTTTATGAATGTATGTATAATCAAAATGTATGTGCACCTGAGAGAGAATACAATGAATCAATATAGTAACAGAATCAATATGGTAACAGTAATCAATGTATCAGGAATATATAATCAATAAACATAATCACTGTTAATGTCTGTTTGGGGATAATCAAGTAATAATGAATATGCAGGACCCTAATGGCGCTATTATTTTTATACAAATCCCTGAAGCCTGCGCCACCAATATTTAAGAAGGAACGGATCTTGGAAGGTTGCGAAACAATGGTGGCGGATGGGGAGAAAGATCCACCCAAGAATTAGCATAAGGGGGTGGCCAGGAAGGTTATGCAAGATAACACTGTATAAATGTGTGTGTCCAGAGTTGGCAAGACAGTTGTTCCTGCAGGTCAACTCGGCTTTTATGATTGCTCATTAAAAGTCTAATTTGAATCCACAACCTCCTGAGTTATTGCATCTTTTTGAGTTGTTGCATCCTTTTTGGCGAGAAGATACATTTTTCCATGACATTATCATTCTCAGTTCATTTCTCTCCCTATGTTTCTCCCTGTCTCTAGGTGCTCCTACCAGGGCCAGGTAGGGTTTGTGTGGTGGACTCTCCTCATACTCAGAAATGGGTGTGGGACTTTGCCCACAGCTGCTAGGTCTGAAAGGTCCCTTCCCCCAGAAAGGATCTGCCTAGGAAAGCACAGGACACGAGGAAAGGACAGGAGAGTAATCTCCTGACGTTAGATTTGCGGACAATCTTCAGTTGTCACAGAAAGTTCCCGAATGGGAAGCATGAGATGTTATCCAGAACACCATATATTCGAGTATCATCACAGAGGTGGAGTAGGCCATGCATGTTATAAGTAATGTACTCTCTGCCGTACAATTTCCTAAAGTGGTCCACAAATAAACCTAGCAGGCTGTGAGGGTAGTGGATGTTCAGAGAGAAACTCTCCGGAAGATGGTCATAGCTGCACATAAGAGCATGAAGTTTTGATATCTTCACGGCAACCTGAACGTCGTCTTGATGACCACATCTTGGTCACATCTCGGAGCTGCTGTACCTTAAAGGAACGTTATCCGCACCAAATAATGCACCTTCCTCGCATGACCCACGCAGGAAGCCACTGTGACCTTTTTCTTTTCTTACAAATGCATGGACTGAGGCATCACACACAATAGCAGAAATTGCCACAGGCAGGTGTGCATCTTGGTAATGTATGCTTTCTGTTTCCAACTGAAGATCTTAATGAAATAATGTAGAAAATGAAAATAATATCCCAATATTAAAAACTTAACAAAGATTCTGCACCTTTCAAATAGGTACCTCCATTACCCAGTTGGGAAGGATTTTTATTGGTTGCACGTGTGCATTTACACATCAGCTCTACATATTGCACTTCATACTCAATGTGTCAGTCTGGGAAATAAATGTTTAAACGTAAGCAGCTGTCTTTTTGAATTTTATTAAAGTTATAAATAACTGGATAACAATTATGGATAGCTTTATATTTATCCTTTTTAGTACAAGCACATACATACAATTGTCCCAAGATTAACTGAAGTTGAGCACTCAAGAGACTTAGGGCAGTAATAAGAGTGATGGTATGGTATGGCAATGTGAAGGTCATAATATATACACAGTCATTTTGTTCAATATAAAAAATATTTCAATATGCTATGAAAAAAGTGATGGGACTAAAATGATTTCAGTATCAGCTTGACTACACAATTTAAAAGTCGCAATACGATTAACTTACACAGGAAAAACAGGCATAATTTTGTGAGATAAGAGGAATTGAATGAATTAAGAAAATAAGTGTTTCTGTAGTTAGCCTGTTTGGTTGGATCACCATTGACAAAACTACCGGAGGTGTGCCGATCAGCAATCAGACAAACGGAGCTGGTTACTCAGTCAATCAGCCTCAAAGATCCATATTTTGCCCATAAACTGTTTAAGAGCTTTTAGCTCCCAGTCCGCAGCTGGACCGATAGCTGTAACATAAGAGCGGTTTTGCCGCCCGTGTCCCGCTGGAGGACCACTCGTAACAAAACGGCTGGAGGCGTGCCGCTCTTCAATAGCCAGCGGACCGATAACAGTGTGCCATCTGTACACGGTATACAGAGGTTTTTTAGATGCGGGCCTGGGACAATCTGATATTGTAGGAATTAATCCACGATCCAGATTAGCCATGTGTCAATGCAAACGAATTTACGTACTTCAGCTTTAAGTAGAGTAATGTAACTTGTCAACATACTGTATTAGGGGAACAAATTAAATTTGCTTAACCTAATCACGTAATACATATTTTTTGAGACATGTTAGCAATAAAACTAAAAAACATAACTAGCCTATGCACTAATATTTCCAGAGCGCGTAATTGACACGTTAAGTTCTATCAACTGCGGGCTAAAGACAAATCCCAAACAAATTCTCAAGAAATATGTACATGACTAATGAATCATGAGCGTAAATACAAGACCCACTGCACAAAGAGAAACCAAGCAGCTGATTAACCTGCCTGGTTCCCTCCAAAACAAAGTACAGTAACTAACAAGGACTGGGTAGAGGCTAAAACCAAGGAAACTCGGTCAAACTGCAGGGTGTAATCACCTGGCGTTGTTTTAATTTTAGAACACAAAATTTAGCATGAGAAGAACAAAAATGTACACGTTTAGCTTCCCAGTTAATTAATTACAACCTTCCGTAATTTTGAGTTGGCTAACCTTAACGTTAGCATTTTTTTATGCAAGCATTATTAAACCATAGCTAAAATGCGAGTGGTCTCCAAGATCAGTAAAATACAAGACACTTTATTGCACATATTTAATACAAATGATTTGCTAGCTTAGTTAAATATGTTTAATTGCTGCAGTACATTCTACGCTTAGCTTAAGACAGAGATCTCTCAGCTTACCGGTGCTCAGTCGAAATGAACTAGCATAGATGAGAGCAGCCCATCCGGGTACTTTGCCTTCGCGTCATGCTTCCGCCCCTTTTTGGGGCTAAGCAGCCCATTTAATTTGACTGGTGGTGAACATAAAATCCGACGTCTTTGCCCATTCATTCATACAAAATAAGAAAACCATATTGCTTTTTAGCTAGTAGGAGCACAAACACTATGGCCAATCCGGCAAACAATTATTTATGTCATTGATCAGCAACGTTATATAGAGAGAACTCAAGAAATAGGGGTTGAGTGTCTATTCAGTCTGCCTTCATCAAAGTGGACGAACGACCCAACCCAGTGGCTGGAGGTGTCATATCCTAATAGGCTTTATACAACTACCTTATTGAATCTCCAGGTGATGTATTTATGACATCTGTCACTTTATTTTGTTGTTTTGGTAGTCTATGGAGTTAGATGTGTCTCAATATTCGTAAATATATCTAGAAAATCTGTGTGTATATTCATCACAACTCACAAGTAAAAATAGGATTTGTAAACGTGAAAAATATTTTATAAATAAAAACATTATCTGTAAATATGTAAACAGGTTTCACAAATATAGATAACATTTGTGAATATGTAAAAACATTTCACAAATAAAACACAAATCTGTAAAACATTTACAACTGTTGCTTAACATTTACAAGTGTTGACTTACATTTACAAATCTTAAGATTATTTATGGATCTGAATTTTATATTTACAAATTTTTGAGACACATTTTCCTTCGGTCGACAAGTTCTCGTGTGCGTGGTTTCAGTCAGAGTGCTCGCTTGGTGGGACTTATGGAATATGCTTGGTGGGACTTATGGAATACCAGACTGGAGCCTGGTAGATTGGAGTCTGTAGGTAGCTAGGACATGTTTTTCCTGAAATGTGCGTATAACGTTTATTTGTATAACAATATTTGACTGCATCACCAATGCGTAAAACATCGCCGAGCGTGTTTTCGACTTCATGCAACTAACTTAAGCACAGTAAATCAGCCTTTATGCTTCAATGTCAAACGCGTCTGTGTAGGATCCGCAGACACCACAGAGAACTGCACAGGCCCGCACAGCCATTCTGCATAGGCTACGCGCACCAGCTCAAAAATCTAAAAGCGCGTAGCTACATGTACGTGAACTGCAGAGCCGCACAAACGATGATTGGTTGGATGGCGGAGGGAGGGTTTTACAGAGTACGAAACTCCGGCTAAATTTGACTTCCTGTATCAACGAAGACGAGTTGCAGGAGGGAGAAAAAGTACCTCCGTTTTATATAATGCTTTCTTGGCTGTCCGGGCACATGAAACACAGTGAAACCAACTCCAATTTTGGCGAGGACACAAACAAGGTAAGTTTAGTTTTTCAAATTGTCTAATTCAATGTTGATTACTTCTACTACAAGGTTGGCTAACTGGCCAGTAAAGTTTAAAGATTCGTATTATCAACACAGGAAACAAAAATGAAAGTTAGTTGATGTTTTTCTCAATACACTTGAGTTAACCCTATGGACTGGGAGTAAACGAAAATTTTAGTCACATTGTCGGAGAAACTAAACTGCAAGTAGTGAAAGTGTATACACCAGTGAATCTGTAGCGTTCATTTTACATGTACCAGTCGTTTGTTTGCATGGCTGCGTTAGCCAACTACTCAGTTAAATGTAGTTATATTAGATGTAGTGTGGGGCAATAGCCCACAATAAGCATCCCTTTTCTGCGCAAGGAGGATTGCCCCGCTGCCCTGCCACCAATTTGGTACAGTATTATCATGTTTTTGTTTTTTTCTGTTGGACTGAGTGCCACACTGTCTCCAGATATATCTGTATGGGGGAATAAAGAGAATTGCTGGCACTGCGATTTTGTCTCCTCTTAATCTCTTCTCATTAACCAACCCGGGGAAGTACTTTAGGTCGGTACTTCAACAACTTGGGGGCCCGTCCGGGATGAGAAGGAGATCTGAATTTGAGAAAACTTTGCTGACCACGACAGACACTGACGGTTCGTGGCCACAACAAATGAGGTAAGCAGAAGCTGTTTAATCAAATCTGCATATTTGGCTTAATCACTAAATTCTGAACTAGAAGTGTCTTGACTGGGAAGTATTAAATTGGGGAGTACAATATTCGGCAGAAAAGAGTGGGTAGAGGCCCGGGAAGCGGGGACTTTCCGAATTCTACGGTTAAAACTAGTACATTTTTATTGGATAGGTTTTAATCGTGTTAAAACGGGGTTGGAGACCCGGGAAGTATAGATCTTCCCGAATTCTAGATTCTAGGTTTGGTAACCTACCCTATCACCTGACGAGGAGATAGACCCTGGGTCAGGGACCCATAGGGTGCTGGGTTAGAGTCCCGGGGAAATAGGGATACCCCAAATTCTAAGAGTACTGGGTCAGGGACCCGGGGTTTGGAACCCCTAATTAAGAGTACTGGGTCAGGGACCCGGGGTTTGGAACCCCTAATTAAGAGGATTGGGTCAGGG
>JACXGI010000190.1:66488-171693 GCA_016801175.1 Esox masquinongy | reverse complement strand
ATATATATATATATATATATATATATATATATTATCTTTATAAAGATATTTAACTGAAATCCAATTATTATGACATGTAATAGACACATTAAATCCTTAAATTCATAAATTAAACTTTGATTGTTTTAGATACTCTAAGTAGTATGTATTATGTTTTAATATGGTAGATATTTAAAAAAATGTCCAGTTTCCCAACAATCCATGTACAAACCTGTTTCTAAAGAAGTTGGGAGGCTGTGTAAAATGTAAAGAAAAACAGACTGCAATAATGTGCAAATCATTTAAATCCTATATTCAATAGAAAATAGTACCAAGACAACATAGCAAATGTTGAAACTAAGAAATGTTATTGTTTCTTGGAAAATACATGCTCACTTTGAATTTGACATCAGAAACACGTTTCAAAAAAGTTGGGACAGAGGCAGCAAAAGACTGGAAATGTTGTGTAATGCTAAAAACTAAACCTGGTGGAATATCACACAACTAATTTGATCAATTGGAAACAGGTCAGTAACATGATTGGGTATTAAAAGATCATTCCAGAGAGAATGGGTCTGTCAGAAGTGAGGATGGGGAGGGGTTCACCACTCTGTCAAAGACTGCATGGGCAAATAGTGCAACAATTTAAGAATAACGTTTCGCAACATAAAATTGCAAAGAGTTTGGGGATCTCATCATCTACCGTACATAATATCATTAATAGATTCAGAGAATCTGGAGAAATCTCTGAGACAAGGCTGAAAACCAATATTGGATGACTGTGATCTTTGGGCCCTCGGTCGGCAATGCAGTTAAAACAGTAGTGGACATCACTGCTTGGGCTCAGGAACACTTCTCAAAACCACTGTCTGTGAACACAGTGTGTCGCTGCATCCACAAATGCAAATTAAAGCTCTACCATGCAAAGAAGAAACCTTACATAAACAAGATCCAGAAACACTGCTGCCTTTTCTAGGCCTGAGCTCATTTTAGACGGACTGAGGAGAAGTGCAAAACTGTCCTGTGGTCTGACGACTCAAAATATGAGATTATTTTTGGGAATCATGGACGCTGCGTCCTCCGGGCTAAAGAGGAGAGGGACCATGCGGCTTGTTATCAGCGCACAGTGTAAAAGCATCCATGATGGTATGGGGGTGCATTAGTGCACATGGCATGGGTGATATGCACTTCTGTGAAGGCACCATAACTGCTGAACAATATATACAGATTTTGGAGCAAAATATGCTGCCATCCAGATGTCTTTTGCAGGGAAGGCCTTACTTATTTCAGCAGGACAATGCCACACCACATTTTGCAAATATCACAACAGCATGGCCCTGTAGTAAAAAGAGTCCATGTGCTAAACTGGCCTGTCTACAGGCCAGACCTATCCCCTATTGAAAATGTTTTGGCACATTATGACAAATACAGCAAAGGAGACCCCAAACTGTTGAGCAGCTGCAATCCAATATCAAGCAAGAACATTCCACTTTCAAAACGAAAGCATTTGGTCTCCTTAGTTCCCAAATGCTTACAGAGTATTGTAGAAGGGGTGATGCAACACTGTGGTAAAAATGTCCCTGTCCCAACTTTTTTGGAACGTGTCGCTTGCATCAAATTCAAAATGGGAATGTATTTTTCCAAAAACAATAACATTTCTCAGTTTCAACATTTGATATGTTGTCCTTGTACTATTTTCAATTACATACAGGGATAAATGATTTGCACATCACTGCATTCTGTTTTTATTTGCATTTTATGCAGCATCCCATCATTTTGGAAACGGGCCTTGTATGTTAAGCCTGCTTCACAGACCCTATACATTCTAATCTATACCATAGCTTCCCGACCTAGAGGCCACACCAACAATTTCATAATATTTTATACCCGTCTTGACACATACTTTGAATCTGCAATGATTTAGGATTTGGGAGGAAGAGGGATATCTGGTACATCGGAATACACAGTTTGTTTTTCATTTAGAAGCAAAATTTGAGGAGTCAGTATTTGCTTGGGATCCAATAAACATATTTAATGTTCAACTGGTGCTATAATTTCAAAACTTTCTGTAAAAAATATCTATGTTTATCTATATTTAAACTGATATTTTGTATTTATTTCCATGAAATGTATTTCGAATAATTATATTTGGGGAAATCAGGTTAGTTAATATTGGTAGTAGTATTATGTAGCCTACCTAAAAAATGTCAAAAGCATTGAACAATTATGTCGAATGTAAGGACATTTGCTTCTAAATAAGAAACGTTCTCTAGGGATTGTGTGACATTAATCAAATGTGATTGGGGGGGGGGATCCAGGCATGGCAATCACTGGCGTCTGACAGTGACCGATTACTTCAGCAAGCGGGTGGAAGCGATGCCCATTAAGGTCAGTAAGGGAAGAAAATGTGCTTAGGTCTAAATTCCCTTCTGTAGCCTATTTAGAAAGGGCGGCTTTTTGGCATGACAGGCACCAGGTTTAGAGCACCAGGGAAAATATAACTAAATTGTGTACAATAATGAGCTTAATTTTCACTATTTATTTATTACAGGGGGAAAATTGATATGTTATGTTTAATGTTTTATGTCAGTCATTTGATGTGGCAACCTTTAGATTACTACTTACTAGTTAGATGCTCTAACTGCTGGTCTTCCAGACATCTTGAGATTGTGTAATCTTGATTACACAAAACCAATTGATAAAAAAGATCAACATTTTTGGCTTACTATTAGAGTTTTAGCCATATTCACTTGTTTGTGCCAGGACTTCAACTGACGATGTCATTTTCAAGACCATGGTGGAATAAAAAAATCTTAGTGTCTCCCAAAAACACATCTGGCCTTTCATGAATCCACCTATGAGATTTGTGGGAAAACTGGTCTGTGATATCAACATCTGACCTGGAAGAGGAAGTGGGCAGTAGGCAACTAAGCTCGTGGTGAGAACAGGGCTGGACTCCAATTGGAAAGTCGACAGCCCCAGGTCAGGTAAAACACCTGGTTGCATATCCTTTACATGCAATGATTGCCTGAAGTCTGCGACCATACAGTACACATTGCCAGGCACTGGGTATCATTCCTGGTTATTCTCTATGGGCCTGTACTGCAACCATCTTCAGTTCCTACTTGTCTTGAAGCAGTCTCCTCCACAGCATGTGTAAGGCATGCTGAACTTAAAACAGACTCATATGTTTGACTCTTCATTATTTTCACATTTGAAAGCATTCCTCAAACATCGACTTGTGGTCCTGCTTGGTCTACAAGATAGCTTGCTGTTGCAGGACTAGTACTTTCTCACTACTTAATGTAACTAACATTTATTATGTCACTGATTGGTTTGTTTTTCTCATGATGGCAAGATTTACTAGCTTTGACACATTACTGTTCCACATGTTTTCAAACACCAGCCGCAAACTCAAAATGCCAATGCAAAACCAAAAATCAAGACTAATCATTGACAGCACTTTTGTGAATGCACTAACCATGCAACCAAACAATCCAGCCTAATAAAAAATAGCAGAGAAGCCAACTGTCCAGATTTTTTGTATACTCACTATTGGTGGCTGTCTACATTGTTCCTAAAACCATAATTAACATTCCTAAATGATCCATGCTACAACCATCTTAAAACTAAGATGCAAAATTAGGGAAAAGAAGGGCAAAGCTGGTTATAGATTGCAGGTTATTTTGACCCATATGCTTCTCTCCTAATGATGGAACAATTACAAAACAAGTTGAAAAGACCTTCAAGGAGCATTTTTACAAGAGAGAAGAGAAACAACAGCAGCACAAGGGCCATGGCCTCAGGCTCACTCAGAGGTGTCGACAGGCTGAGGGTCAAAGTGTCCCAGTGTGTCCAGGCAGGGATGTCTGTCCATCCAGGCTACACAGCCAGGGTCCATGTGATCAGGAGGCAGGGCTCCAGCAACAGCTGCCAGACACTGCAGAGCCAGCCTGGACAGCTCACTGTCATAAGGCTGTGTAGGAGAGGATATGGGGAGTCTGAACAAACACATGCCTTGGAGCTACACAGGAGCAGAGACACAATATATATCATAGACTGTGTGGATTAGTGTTGGCAGTAGCATTATTTCTTGGTCTGTAAACAAACTCCATGGCCTCTCCCATATCCAGTAGATGTTTACAGATCTAAATGGACCCGATTACATATGAATGGAGCCGATTATAACATGACAGCTCCACTTAGCCTTGAAATTGGATTTTGGAACTCTCCTTGTAGGCTATTGCTAACACCCATCCATTCCTTTTAAATATGTTAATAACATCAAAGTGTTGTTTTGGGACACACTGAAGAGTTGGTCCAAGTGTACCTTCCTGGAAAGAGTGTTGAACACCCCCCAGAACAACTTCCTGGAGAGGTGAAGCTCCTCCACAGAGACCGGGTGCCCCAAACCTCCAATCAGACAGTAGTATTTCCAATTGTGTTCATAGTGATTGGTCAAGAGCTGACAAAAGGGAGTGGGGCAGAAGTAAATCTCTAGAAAAGTTGTATACATTTACACCTACATCACACGGCCTGTGTATTTCTATAACAGTTATTATTGCAGACAACTAACCTTGAGTGGCATTTTAGTGTGGTCAGTCAGAAGGGGCACATCGAAAACAAACTGACGAAGGAGGGGTTGCATCATGGACGGCCTGAGCTTGCTAAGGATACAAGCGTAAAGACATCCGTAAAAGCATAGAGTGCTTACACCAGCAAATCCATTTGAATTTCCTTAAATATCATCCTGTCTGCCGTTTCGGTGTTAACGGTGTACAAGAGATGGAAGAAACAACAGAGAAGTACGGAGCGGTGATGGTAACGCAATGTGCCTCACCTGCAAATGGCCAGCATGCAGTCCTCAATGGCACATCTCTGGGCCTTGGTGAGGCTGAGGGCCTTGGACAAACGGTAGACAGACTGAAGGAGACTATCCAGTAGGAGCTCCTGGCCCTCTGTCCCAGAAAACAGGCTGGAACATTTTGTGAGCAGGGGCAGCACAGCTGTACACAGGTATCTGTTCAGGGCAAGGGCCATGTCTGTAGCATTCAGATCCTTCTGCAGGAAGAGGAGCAGCAGGGTCAAGTTCAGTTTACTAAAGTGTCAGAACAAACAGAGACTGGGATTTTACTATAGGGGAGGAGAGGAAAGCGAGAGCGAGGAGCTGAACGATTATGGTGAATTTGTGAGACAACCCACCTGCTGAAAGAGATTATATAGGAATCACAAAGAATCAAAGAGAGAGGGAGAGAGACATGGAGAGAGGGGACACGTTATACACAGTTAAGTCTGATTAGAATGAGAGGAAAAGTGAGTGAGTGAACAGAAGGGGATGAAAATGAATCAATGGACCGCACAAAAACAACAATTCACCTTAGTTCTATTAAGTGATTATGATAACACTGCCCCTCAGTGGTTGTTTAAGAACACTACAACTTATGCATTGAACACTAACCCTAATGAAAATATCACATTCATTAATGGTGCACTTCACTTGTTTTGCAAAGAGTAATTCCTGTTATTTGTCAGTATCTAACTCTGTGTGCAGTGGCTTTTCACTCCAGTGGGGTTATAGTGAATCACTTCATTGCACATTCCTATACACCAGTGATGGGCACAAATTACAGTGCACATTTACCAAATACCCTAAAAATCTGATTTTATCAAGGTAAAATACAAGACAACTTTGTGAAGTATTGTATTCATTAAAATACATAAAGTTGCTCTGACTGTGATATGTGGGTGTTTATCTACTTGCACTAACTGTCAAACTAACCACTTGAAGAACGCAGGTTAGTAATTATTCTAATAAGCTCCATCCATAAACAATCTACTTTATAATATATAATATACAGCTTTGTGAATTATATTCTTACAAAATACCTCAGACAGTAGTTGAAGCCAAATTACAGCATATTTAAAAGTAGTTTGGATACAAATGTCAAATGCAGGAATACTGCCCATCTCTGGCTACAGATCCCTCGGGTTCATAAGGGTCGATCATTCATATGTTTCTGTATGAATACACCTAACATCCCCTTTACTTTGTCCAGAGAGGCAGCAGCCTGCAGATCTGGCAGGAAGCCCACTTCCAGCAGGTGGAACAGGAAGCTCTGGTCCTCAATGCCGTACACACGGTCCAGGAACAAGACCATGGCTGTCTTGTGGTCCGGGCAGAACACAATAGATGGGTCTGGTTCAACTAAAGTCCCATCTGAATGAATAGCAAGCAAAACAACAGGAGATATTAACTTACATGCTTTGTGATCAGTCTCAAACCTCAAACCACTTGTCTTTCTCCCCAGTTTAATTGTTACCATTAGACAGACAGAGCACAAGCAAGAGCACAATGCAGTTTGCCTACAAGGTGCAACAGCATATTACAGACTTAAGTGTTTAAAGATAATGTACCTTTTGCTAGAGAAGGGATTTGCAAGGGAATGCTGATGACTCCTTCCAGGTCACGGATGGGGATGAGGGACCTCAGGATGGCACGGATACGGATGGCCTCGGCCTTCCCAGAATGGATGAGCTGGATGAACATAATGAATGTGTGTTCTATCCTTAAACTCTGCCATTTATTTAAAGGGGCACTGTGTAGAATCCTGCCTCTAAACAATAACATGACTTGTCTCCTCCTTGTCTTGCCATACCGAACGGGACTGGTATAGTACTAGCTAGTTCAGTGTGGTTCAGGGTGGGAATGATAGTACTGCCAGTGTCAAAAGTGAGTAAAAAGAGTTTACAATTAAATGCAAGCTGATTGATGGACTGGTGAGACAGTTTAAATAAGGAATATGTCAGTCCCTCAGATTAACTTTGTAAAAAAATATATATACATATATTTGAAAAATAATATTTGAAAAAGTAACATAAAACATTACCTGCAGATGTCTACTGGTAATTGTTGCTTGTTTTAATGCTTGTAAAAAAAAATCCCTTTGAGTGTATTACAGCCAACAAAAATGTATCTAGCTGTTAACTTACGTGCAGTAAATTAAACCAAACTTTACATATTGGACACAACAAATAATAAAACAAGGGCCTATTCACAACAGTCACTTTAACTGAGATAAACAAGACTTTTTGCTAGATTTCCATTATACTAATTAGGTTTCGGGACCACTTCTGTTTGCACTATACATGCTGTCTCCGATAACATGTTGTCTTCGATAATGTAATCACATACACATAATATAAATATTCACTGCTATGCAGACGACAGACAGCTTTAGATTTCAGTGAAAAATGGCGAGGCTCCGAAATTGCCAATGTTTCAGCCAGAAGAAAGTTGATAGCATTACATGTTCTAATTTTAAACTGAAATATCTTAAGTGCTTGTTTTATGTCCCAAGAAAGAAAGTGATCTGCTGTCTGATGCAACAATGAACATCAATTGTTTTACATTCATCACAAAACAAACCAATGTCTGTCTCAGCTGCATTTGCTAGCTTAGGTGATGTTAACTAACTATCTTTATCATTGTTGACATTTACAGACATGAATGTGAAGTAGGCAAACTAATAGATGAATCCTCACGGCAGGTAATACATTTTTATTACGATTTACTGGAGCCTGGGGGAGATAAAAGCACTACAGGTCAGGACTGCATCCAGGTTGCTGTGTCCAGTACTAGAAGGAACATCAGGAACGTCAGGAAGTCATTTTATTCCTTTACATTGCACTATTTGAGAGATAAAACATCAGTCATGGAGGAAGAACCCCCAGACATCCTGCACCCGAACTGCTGGTTTGCTCCTGAATTAAAGCTGGGCCAGTCCCTGGACACAGTCCCTGGAGACCATGGGTGTATTCCAATGACCCACTGGATGACATTGCTCTGTCTCCCTGTGTTCAATAAAGATCACATGGCACTTACCATAAGAATAAACCCTGGTGTCCTGGCTACATTTCCAATCCGTCCCATTTCATACCATTGTGGCCACCTAATCATCCCTAGCATCCTGTTGCCCCCATTTCCCTTGAAACTGTTCCCTAGACACACAATGTTCACAGTCAACTTATCTGGTACAGTACCCTAGAAGCTACACTACAGCCATGAAGCATTCAGCGCTGCCATCAGCCGTCAACCGTTATGGAATGCCCCCTTTCAAATAAATGACAGCTGCTACACTACTCGCGTTGCGTCACATCCAATGACAGCGTCCGAGTTTCACAAAACTCTGAGCCGGACATCCGCATTTATTCTGTCGTGTGAATGGAAATAATAAGAAATATATACATTTTTGGGGCGGTTCGGGTGTACTCACGCATAAAATAATTCATACAAGTAATGGTAACTCATATTGGCCTAATATGTCTGTTTTAGCTCTGAAAACAGTATAAGGACAACATATCAAATGTTGAAACTGAGAAATTTTATTGTTTTTGGAAAAATAAAAGCCAATTCTGAATTTGATGCCAACAACATGTTTCAAAAATGTTGGGACAGGGGTATTACCACTACAGTGAGGGAAAAAATTATTTGATCCCCTGCTGATTTTGTACGTTTTCCCACTGACAAAGAAATTATCATTCTATAATTTTAATGGTAGGTTTATTTGAACAGTGAGAAACAGAATAACAACAAAAAAATCCAGAAAAACCCATGTAAAAAATGTTATAAATTGATTTGCATTTTAATGAGTGAAATAAGTATTTGATCCCCTCTCAATCAGAAAGATTTCTGGCTCCCAGGTGTCTTATACAGGTAATGAGCTGAGATTAGGAGCACACTGCTCCTAATCTCAGCTTGTTAACCTGTATAAAAGACACCTGTCCACAGAAGCAATCAATCAATCAGATTCCAAACTCTCCACCATGGCCAAGACCAAAGAGCTGTCCAAGGATGTCAGGGACAAGATCGTAGACCTACACAAGGCTGGAATGGGCTACAAGACCATCGCCAAGCAGCTTGGTGAGAAGGTGACAACGGTGCGATTATTCGCAAATGGAAGAAACACAAAAGAACTGTCAATCTCCCTCGGTCTGGGGCTCCATGCAAGATCTCACCTCATGGAGTTGCAATGATCATGAGGAATGAGCCCAGAACTCCATGGGAGGATCTTGTCAATGATCTCAAGGCAGCTGGGACCATAGTCACCAAGAAAACAATTGGTAACACACTACGCCGTGAAGGACTGAAATCCTGCAGCACCCGCAACATCCCCCTGCTCAAGAAAGCACATGTACAGGCCTGTCTGAAATGTGCCAAAGAACATCTGAATGATTCAGAGGAGAACTGTATGAAAGTGTTGCGGTCAGATGAGACCAAAATCGAGCTCTTTGGTATCAACTCAACTCGCTGTGTTTGGAGGAGGAGGAGGAATGCTGCCTATGACCCAAAGAACACCATCCCCACCGTCAAACATGGAAGTGGAAACATTATGCTTTGGGGGTGTTTTTCTGCTAAGGGGACAGGACAACTTCACCGCATCAAAGGGACGATGGACGAGGCCATGTACCGTCAAATCTTGGGTGAGAACTTCCTTCCCTCAGCCAGGGCATTGAAAATGGGTCGTGGATGGGTATTCCAGCATGACAATGACCCAAAACGCATGGCCAAGGCAACAAAGGAGTTGCTCAAGAAGAAGCACATTAAGGTCCTGGAGTGGCCTAGCCAGTCTCCAGACCTTAATCCCAAAGAAAATCTGTGGAGGGAGCTAAATGTTTGAGTTGCCAAACGTCAGCCTCGAAACCTTAATGACTTGGAGAAGATCTGCAAAGAGGAGTGGGACAAAATCCCTCCTAAGATGTGTGGTAACCGGGTGGCCAACCACAAGAAACGTCTGACCTCTGTGATTGCCAACAAGGGTTTTGCCACCAAGTACTAAGTCATGTTTTGCAGAGGGGTCGAATACTTATTTCACTCATTAAAATGCAAATCAATTTATAACATTTTTGACATGCGTTTTCATGGATTTTTTTGTTGTTATTCTGTCTCTCACTGTTCAAATAAACCTACCATTAAAATTATAGACTGATCATTTCTTTGTCAGTGGGCAAACGTACAAAATCAGCAGAAGATCAAATACTTTTTTTCCCTCACTGTATGTTGCATCACCTCTTCTTTTAACAATGCTTTGTAAGCATTTGGGAACCGAGGAGACCAATTGCTGTAGTTTAGAAAGTGAAATGTTTTCCCATTCTTGCTTGATATAGGATTTCAGCTGACTTGGGCACCCCCAAAAAAGGTAAAAACAACAGTTCGGAGGGGGGGGGGGGTGAAACATTTATATATCATTCTAACCTGTAATCGTAAATATTACAACAATTTTACCATATTCATGCCTGGAAGAATCTTGTAATACGACTTCAGACACCCCTAAAGAGCACCATCCCATTTCTTAAACTTGACGTCAGTTGAACGTCTCGTCCGCCTGCCTCACTCCCAACATTGCAGTGGCATTTTTTTTAATGAAAGCAGAGACCAACCAAAAACCTGTCCAACTTGTCAGATGTTTTCTCACCTTGAAAATAGTCTAATATTTTAAGTAAGGAAACAGCTGGCCAATTAAAATTATTGGGTGGTCTATGCCTTTAATGTTAGTCAGGCACAGGCCTAGATGCTGTATGGTATTAACACATCTGCCTACCTCTTTGACATGTTCATAGTGTCTTTGGTTCTGGTACAGCATTGTGTGGGTCTGTGTTTGAGTGGAAATTATGGTCTGGTGTTGTTGTGTGTGTACGTGTGTGTGTGTGGGTCTGACTTGCTGCAAGTTGTGCTCTAGGATACTTTATTGGTGAACCCTGACTACATAAGTCATTGTGTGGTTCGTGCCCCATGAGCTGGTGTAATGGATTGGATGTATCATCATCTACAGACTGCAGACATTACGTTAAACAAGCCAGATACTGTAAGGATTTTAAGACATCAGTTCACTGAAGAACGCACCTACGCTGTACTGGGTTCCCTTTATGCCCTGGAGAAAAATCTGCCCCCCCGATTGTCATTTTATAATTCGCACTACGATATCATACCGTAGATGTTGAGGTCCCCAAACTCTTTGAAATTTTACGTTGAGAAACATTATTCTTAAATTATTGCACTATTTGCCAGTGCAGTCTTTCACAGAGAGGTGATCCCCTCCTCATCTTTACTTCTGAAAGACTCATCCTCTCTGGGATGCTCTTTTTATACCCAATCATGTTACTGACCAGTTGCTAATTAATTAACTAGTTGTGAGATGTTCCACCAGGTTTTTTTTAGCATTTCACAACTTTTCCAGTCTTTTGTGGTCTCTGTCCCATTGTTTTTTTAAATGTGTTTTTTTAAATGTGTTGCTTCCATCAAATTCAAAGTCAGCATATATTTTTCAATAAACAATAACATTTCTCAAGTTTCAACATTAGATATGTTGTCTATGTTGTCTGTACTATTTTCTATTGGGTTTAAATTATTTGCACATCATTGTATTCTGTTTTTCTTTTGATTTTACACAGTGTCCCAAATTTTTAGGAAACAAGGTCATAAATGTAAATAGGCCCTAAAGCTTTTTAACTGATGTTGAATTGTCATGCCATTCACTCCATAGACATTCAGTGAAACTCCAGGGCAGCTTTGTGCGGTCTGACATTAAACCACTAGTCTGTTGGTATTTTGACAGTGTCCCTTCATCAGGAGGTTCAAAAGACTCACATGCATCTCAGGGGCACAGCGGCCCAGTAAGTCAATGAGGGCGGAGTAGAAGGTCATGATGGCATGGCCCATATGGACGATGTCATCCTCTGCATCTCGCAGAATGTCCCTGTGTGAGCTGTAAGACAGAAGTGTTGGAATTATAGCCAAACACTACTACAGTTATTACAATATACTACAATTCTTGAATAGATTGCAGTATGATAGCATTTGTCTTCTGATTATTTGTGAGGAAGCCTAACTTCATCTGGCTGGCCAACATTAAATCCTTTCAGAAAACGCGTAAAACCCTTGTGTTTTACATGCAGTATTCGACCTCTAACTTACAATGTGTTGTTGGACTCGTAGGCCGTAGTGGGTTTGTCCATGGTCAAGTCCTCCGAGATCCTGATTGCTTCCTCCATGGCTGCCAGGAGACCATCACCTCCTTCACCTTGGAGAGCGGGGCCAAAACACTCTGGCCGGCGAATCAACAGCTTCACCACTGAGTAGGCATTCTCCTCCACACTCTCCCCTGTAAACAACCAACTGATTATTGATCTGATATCTACTGTCTATACTTCAACTATGAACTACATTTAATATTAAATTATCTTCAGTGCACTCCGGAATTATTGGCATTGGGTATTATCTTCTTTTTTAATTGTAAACTAAGTATAACTATGACAGAAATGTCCCCCAAAGTTACATTTCTGTTGCAGCTGGACCATTTGGCTTTTTCCCAAGGATACAAACAAGCTTCAGAGTAGCTGTTATACCCACTTCTCTGGGCACCACTACACCACTGTGTGGGAATGTCCATTATTTTGTATATAAAGCTGTTCAATTACTGATGAAAGCATGGAAATAAAATCATGATCAAATATGATTCTAGAAAAGTGCATTATATCTTTTAAAATACATCTTAGATATAGAAAAGCTCCTTCACCTTAATTTGTCTTTTTTTTTAATCAGTCTTACCTTTTATAAATGCTTTCTAAAATCTGATTGCATGAAAATGAACATTAAATTGAATTTAATTGTTTCAAAGTACTTTTAATTATTATTTTCATACCTGCAGAAATTTTAAATCATCATAATTGTAAAACAATTGTATCCTAACCTTTGGAGTTAAGGGAATCCCGTCCCAACAATTAGGAACTTTAGTGTGTGTTGTCAGTCTTAACAGTTTACCATTGCAGAAGACAGCAAAGCGCAGGAAGTCTAGGTAACGTTCCCCCTCCACAGGATTCCAGCCAATGTCAGGGTAGCCTTTAGACACCAGCATGGTACAGCTCTGTAGACCACAGCCGGCCAGGTAATGCACCACCTACAGAGAGGTAGAGAGACAAACACAGAGAGACAGAGGAATGGGACAAAGAGAGAGAGATTGTTTAGTGAACTTGGTGTGTATCTTCAGCACATGAGGATAGTCAATTGCTGGACTTTACCCGATTCTATCTCCTTAATGATGAGCATCATGAGGACACTTTGGGTCTATGTATGACTCAGAGCAAACTTCAGACCAGACACACTCACCTCAACGCCACTGACTTACTGAACAAACTTAGAAGGTAACATACTACATGGGATTTATTTTTCAGAAGACGATTGTATGAGACAACCCGCTAATGCCTCAATTGTTTATATAATTTTTAACATAGTATGTTTCTGAAACGGGTACATTTGTTTTCTTTGGTGTCGATACAGGCAATAAAAGGCATCCAAGTGTAACATCTCAAAACATTTTAACACTAAACTATACTACCAACGAAGTCAAAATAACAGAAAATCACAGTCAAAAAAGAACAGAAAAAATGCAGGGTTTGACCCAGCTAACAATTTTCCGTTGTCACAATGTTGTTACGACGTTATCTGGCGACCGAAATTAGGTAGCAGCAATGTTGTCAGCTACGTTGTCACAACCGGAAAAGTGAAAGTTTTCATGTTGTCGCTTCTTGTTGTCGCTACGACGTAACTAATTGACGTTGTCAGTTGGTCGCTAGCATGTCGTAGCAATGTGGTATTTCTAAGGTTGTCGGTTGGTAATCGCGAATCCCAGGCATCCTATCCAGTTGACCATTAATTGCCCTTTTCCTCTTACATTTTCTATATTCATACGGACAGCTAGAACATGTACAGCTAAGTTCATTTCTGTCCAGGCAACTTCTTGACAGATTTCTCCAACCTTGTGTTTACCTGCTCCAACTGTTCCATGAAATCTTAAATGTGCACCACACATTTCAGCGGGGTTCTTACACCGACGTTTAGTTTTACAGTGAGGTATTATGTATAATTATACATTTATTTTATCAACCCTTTCCCAGATATAATAATCGCAATGCTGTTAGATCACCAGTCCAGACATTTTCTCCAAGCAAATTACATGGCATATCCTGTAATATATACGAGCCCCATATGTAGCAAAAAAGTATATACATTTACAAACAAACCAGAACATTTGTGTAATTTAAAAAATATTTTATTTATTACCCACCTCTCACTTCTAAGTTGGTCAACAGCACAGAAATTAAAATCATAACTGTATGGGACTTCATAACCATCCGGAAGGATATAGTAGCAAATCTCATCTAGTTAACTCCGATGAAAATGTAGATCTTCAATGGCAATAGCCATGATAAACAGTAATTTTTCCGCTAGTAGAGTTCTATCCTTCTCCAATCATTGACATTTTTGCTCCAGCTATCAAGTGATCAAATTTAGAAATATTATCAAACTGGACATTTTACAAATAATTAAAATATAAGAACACAAGCAAATCTGAATGCTTTACTCTTCATTGGGTTCTTTTCTTTTCAAATGCTGAAGAATTGTGAAATCACGAAGATAAGAAAAAAATAACAATAAATTGAAACAAACGATTAATATTATCCAACTGACAAAATACAATCACACAAGCAAAGACGGACACTTTACTCTTTCTTGTTGTCAGAAATGAGTCTGAGTGGCCTTCAATTCTATCTTCACCTTCCTCTGCCGTTGGACCCGTTGCTGCACCTGGACATGGACAATGAAAACCAGTTTAAAAACAGTATAAACAGAGTGTCAACCATTTGATTTAATTCGTTCATAATTTATTTATAAAACTTTTACAATTTTGTCAAATATCTTGTTGAATCATTACTTGTGGAACTCATAGTAAAAATCTTTACATTTGAGTACTTGTGAGGTGACTCGATGTTCATCTATGTTTGAAAAAAGTTACCAACCAAGCTAGTTAGTAGCTGACTTACTGTACTGTACTGTAGCTTGCTAACGTTTGAGCTAACGTTCATTGGCTTGCTAGACAGTACTGTAATTCGATGGGAACTACCAAAGTGATTTTAGCTATATGACAGATAGTTATCTATCTGCTTTGTAAAGATGTTAAATACGCTTACCTGAGATTCCTTGTCCAGAAATGATGACGGTGCTCCAGAATGATGTCGGCTTAACGAACTAAACTGATGTTTGTTTAACGTAGTCGTACAATACCGTTTGCTAGCTGCAGTAGCTAGTTAGCCAGGTATACCTTAAAAGAAAACTTGTGCTACCTGCAGTAGTTAGCTAGGTATATTACAGTACTATAATGTAGACTACACGACTACATTAGAAAATAACTAAATTGAAAAATTGCTAGATTAGAAAACGAAAGTATGATTAACATCAACGATTATAACATTTCTAAATAGCAATAACTACTAATGTAGGCTAACCACAGTAGCAGAAGAGTACTGGTGAAAACTCACAGACATGACTAAATCAGAAAATAAATCAGAATTATCTTAAACTGGAGTAAAATAAACGTGCTATAGCCACCGGTTATATCTGCTGAGATACTGTAAACTGCTGACGACTATTTAGGAGTACAAACTATAATGAACAAGAAATGGCGGGACGCTCGAGTTGTTGCACATCTGCGCGTGCACAGTTAACAATTTGTGTACGCATTCCGTCTGTGTTGTGGGAGATTATATAGAACTATTTCAATTGGTCGGAATTGCGGTGATTGGGGAATTCTTGTGACTAAAGATCTTCAGGTGAACTTTGAAATATTTGGAATACGTGGTTTCCGATGTGGTGGCAGTAATGACATTGTAAGCAAAGTATGTTGTAGCAACGAAAATAAAATGTACCAAACTGGTACGAAAGTTGTTACATGTCAGTACGTCCTGTAATTACGTTTCTGCTACATCCTTAGCAGGTAAGGAAGATTACCAATTATGTGTTCATTAATTTCCTTCAGATAACGTTGGAGTTACGTAGGATCGTTACCAAACCGGTACGTAAGTAGTTACCTTGTCAGTACGTCGTGTAATTACGCTTCTGCGACGTGCTGAGGAGGTAAGGAAGATTACCAATTATGTGGTCATGCAATTACCTTCGGATAACGTTGCCACAACGTTTTGAGATGGTAATGTCATCCATAACGTCAAGGTTCGTCGTGGTTACGTAACGTGTTAGCTGGGGAAGAACTGTAAACTAAAATAACTTTAATGAACACGAAGCTTGTCATGTTGTGATGATGTGCTTAACTTGATCCGGATCCTGCCGGAATAAGATACGACACCTCTCAGATTTGGCTGTTTGTTCCAGCGCTTTTTTCCACGGATACGCTATCTGCGCATTATTTGTTTTTCCATCACTGTGTGCGCTTTGCACTGTCAACATTCTAACAAGAGCGATCCGAGTTCATGAAGATGGCTATTCCCGTAGCTCCTTGTTGTACCCTCAGCACCTTTGACAAGATTGTGAAAGTTTGAGCTTTTTATTGTCCGCTATTTGTGCAACCGATACTCGCGTCGATTCGCGTCGATTTGCACATTGGCTGAGTCAAGCTGCCGGAGCTAGCAGAGGAAGAGACATGCTCAATATTGTTGTTATTGTTGATATGCTTTTTTCAACTGATATTCTTTTTTCAACTACCATAACACCAAGACCAGTCCATAGTTCTTTAAAAATGAAAATACTTCATAAAAAAATCTGTATGACACAACATTTATGAAGACACAAACAGAAGTGTGCTTGCTACTACCTGTCCCTTAAAAAATAATAATTTGAACAAAAAGCATCTTTGGAAGCAGAAACTAAACAGTAAATGAAAACTCTCAAACACTAAGAAGTGGAATACAAAAAATCCCTAACCCTTGTGCAGTTTTTGTTTCTTTTTTTGGTGCAGATGGGGATTCATAGACAAGACTTACTTGATGCAAGTGGCAGCCTATGACTTTGAAACAGAGCTCTGAGGCCCACTGCATCAGTACTGCCCCGTCTTGTCAGTGAGCCTGCCTAGCAGGGTTGGTCCAACTCATATTAGATTTTTTGTTTGATGGGTGCTGAAGCATAGCTGAAGAATAGTTGGAAAACCAATAGGAGATAATCTCTGCTGTTTCTGAGGTATAAAGAATGTATTTTATGATAATATCAGTGTGTGGTTGGACTAACAGACTTCACTGTTGCGAGATCCGAAGGATCACATGGGAAATACCATTGTGCTCGTCAGTGACAGATACAGATAGGAAGGTTCAACATTTCTGGGGGACACCACTGTAGATTTGATGTATTTGATATATTGCTAAAGGAATTAACAAAATGATAAAATTATAGAATACTGGGAAAGATTAACTGATCTGTGGACGTCAGGGGATTGGAGTTGAGATCAGTTTGGTCAACTACAAACACCGAGCCACTAAATGACAGGTGACTGTGTATCGTGGTGTATTGTGTCGTGGTCCCCTGCACTATGGACAGTATGTGTTACAGAAAGGGAAGGAAACACATTTAGGCAGGGACAGAGCTCTCTCACTTTTTCCAAATGGTTTTCCCTCAGGGCCAGGGCCAGCTCGTTGTTGTCCATGACAGATGCAGCTGCCACATCCAGGGGAGTGGCTCCACGCATGGACGGACAGGCTAGGAAGACCGTTCAGTATATTTTAATATCAGGATTACAGTGTTAGTGAGCTGATGTTGCTGACGCTGGGAAACATGAGAATTACTGTTAATTGTAATCATAGTATGTCCTATAGCTCACCTAAACCAACACTGCTATTATCCAACAGGTAGCTGAGGTGGTCAAACATGGATCCTTGATTGTGCCTACTGATGCGACAGAAGTAGCAAAGGAAGCGACAGCAATGGGCCACCATCTTAGGAAATGCGATCTCCTATGGAAGAAGAGTAGAGCTAAACATAATTAACATTTTTAATCACAATGGTCCCAGTCCTTTGTATATTTGTTTTATTTCATTTTTCTTATGTAACAATATGTACCACATCTGTTTCACATTTACTATTTAGGTCATTTAGCAATAGGGAGAGCATAGGTTTTTTTTAATACTTTTTCATACAGGCGCCACCCTGGGTTTGCAAGGACCATGCTCCACCAACTCAGCTCTCACCTTTGACTCTCCCTCCCCCAGAACATTCACCATCACCTCCATGACCGTCTCATGCATTCCCAGAGTCCTCATCAAGTTCGGGTGCTGGTAGAACACTTTGTTATTCATTATGTCTCTGCACAGTAAATACATGAAGGAGGAGAAGAGGAACGGCTGACACAATTTCATTGATAGTTTCAATTTTTGAAAGTAAATTACATTTGATAATTTTCACACAATAGTGTTTGTATTAGATATCAAGACATGGCTCAACTAGGTATCTATCTAACAGGGCAAAGTGAGTAGAGCTACAGCATCAGCCCCGCAGTCATACCCCAGTCCCCGGATCATGAGTATCTCCTCCTCCTTGCCCATGCGGACACTGAGCAGAGAGCGGATCTGTCCAAGAGAGGCAAGCAGGGACATGGTGTCTTCAATTGACACCTGACTGATGGTGTAGGCCTTGTGGAGGGGAGCACCCATCTGGCCAGCCAGACCCTCATACTGCCGATGCAGCAGACTGAACATGGCCCGGATCAGCGCTGGGTCCCCTATCACACATTCCTGGGCCCAGCGCACCACCGTTTCAGAGATGAGCTGCCGGAGAGTGACTACGAGTGAACAGACAATGGAGGGGAATGGAAAAGGCAAGTAGGTCATGTCCACTATATGTAGCTAACTTTATCTTATAACAATATTGAGACAGATCAGTTGTAATTATGCTTGTGTCTTGTATAGATCATCTATTTCGGTCCAGACCCGTGGTATTTGATGCTTTTTTTTCCTCGTCCGGGTGTGCCGATCTACTTTTTATGCCGATGACTCTGCCAACCAGGTTGAAGAGACGTTCTTTGATGGAGGTATTGGAATCCACAACCCCTGTATTGTCGTCTACTTCAATTCCTGAACACAGTAAGCCACTGTATCAGGCATTTAACTGTGATAATAAAGTGATTGAGTGATACCAGTCCAGACAAATATGCCATTTAGAAGTCTCTAAAAAGCCTTTCAAACTGGAAACTTTATAACCACTTATACAAACACGATTATACTGTATGTATTTTTCAGTTCAGTAAATGATAATGTAAACTAAAAATAAATTGCTAAAGTTTTCTTTTACCAATTATCAAATATATATATAACTCTAGACATATGGAAATTTAATGTACACAACAGGTTGGCACTATATTGTTGCAAAATATTTTGACATTAAATCAATCTTGAATACATTAAGTTATCTAGCAGTTACAGGTCATTGGTATAACAGTATGGTAAAAGTTGTCGGTGATTGTGCAGGGCAGTTTCAAATACTCTTTGGGACTATACCTTGGTGAGAGCCGGATGGATAGAGAAAAATGTCATGCAAATGTATTAAATCAAGCATACATGTGTATGCAAATTACTCATGTTGAAACACTTTAATACTATAAATATAATAAAAGAACATATGAAAAGTGAATACGTATGTTCTTCAAAAGAGTTTGCATGTCATTTCAAAGAAGAAAACTTGGATCTCTCCCACCAAACTGATTTCATTATATAACTGCATTATAACTGATGTTACTAGACACCTCAAACTCAATTCTGGACCTCAATGCCAGTTCATAATAGACAGTTCTTTGGACCTTGAAGGGTAATATGTAAGTAACCCGGTTCTAGACTATTCAGGTAACCTACCACAATGTGTCATGAGGTCCTGGTGGAAGTTCAGCAACTGTTCTCTCATCTCCTCTGGACATGGACATTCCCCCTGCTCCTCTCTGAAGCCCAGTAACATGTTCATCTGAGTGGGGGACATTAGAGAACATCTCTAATTTCCCAGTACTTAGAACTGCTGAATAACTGTAGACCGCAAGTGTTGCTAAGTACCTGGTCACGTCTCCCCACAAATTATCAACATCTCTCTGTGATACCAAATGCTTTTTTTGTGAATTCGACTCCTGTTTCTCCATTTAGAATAATACAACATCTACTGTACCTTTTCCTGACAGCATTTTCCAAAAGTCATTATATTATCCTGTGTAGAATATCATAAGCTTAAATACAACTATGATCAAAAAGTGTCTCCCTGTGTCTCTTTTCTTTTAAAGTGATTTAATCCATCCAATTATAGTCACCACCGTGACCAGCTGTGTTCTCATCCCCGAGTGGCAAGACCATTACTATCCCCTTATCAGCCCTTCACTCCAACCTCCCGCACCACCCACTTCCTTAATTAATGCTACATTTCACTAGTCTTGTTTTTGTCATCCTTCTAACACAGATTTTGCAGATAGCTAATTCACTGACTAGGATGTACTTACTACTAATGAGTTGCGTGGTTGTCCCACCTAGCAGCCCTGAATAAGAGTGAATGCTAAATGATGTAAATATGGATGTCCTCTCTTTGTCCTCTGACCTGCTCCTGGGGTGGCGAGCGGAACTCCTTGGTCTTCCTGGCAGTAAGGGCAGCAGACATGTGGAGAGCCTTCATCACCTCATTGTAACGAAAGCGTTGATTTTCTTGCAGGCACGCCACGAAGGTGTCTGAGAAGGCCACCACCGCCTCAACCCTGTGACGCACCACCCAGTCACACAGGTACTGCAGTAGATGGCAGATCTGGACAGAAAAAATAACAATCAGGGAGGAGAGTTTGGTGAGAGAAAACGAAGAATTAACATGCAATGCCGTAAAGTGAAGCATTAGACCCAAAATCTAGGCATTTGATCTTACCTCAAGTTTGACAGCTTCTGGTAACTTTGTCTGAAGCAGTCCAAGTGAAGGAGGTTTTGGAATTATGGAGTCTTTCCCTGTTTTGTTACTCTCTCCCTCCATCATACTTTCCTCATCACTATCTGACTCATCTTCTTCCTCCTGCTCTTCTTTTGTATCTGCCTGTCCGGAGAAAACGTCAGGCTCCATCAGCCTGAGCACATACCCTAGGTCCTCGTCACCAAACACTCCCATCACCAACAGAGTGTGCAATAGCCGAACTAGAGGCACCAGCCGAAGCTCAGTGCTGTCCCCTTCTGGATACCTCATGCCCTGCCCCGATGCCCAGACTGCCTCAGTCAGCATTTCTAATGTCATGTCCTTCAGAGAGTCCAACGGTATCTCTGGGCTGTCTAAACCGATTCCTCCCCCTACTGCAACAGCGTCATCACCACTACTATCACCACTGACGTCCATGCCATTGCCTCTGACGAAGCAGGGGGAGGAGAAGTGCATGGTGGGGCGTAGGGAAGTGCTGTGGCCCATACTTGGGATCCCTGGGGGGGTTCTGCTAGCACTGGGGGTGGGGTAGAGGGTGATGGCTCTGGTCTGCTCCGTCATGGGCACAATGTACTCGTGGTTCATTGCAATGCGGGTGGTGGCGTGAGTGCTGAGGTGCACCTGGTCCAGGAGGTGGTAAAAGGCATAGCGGAGCGGCCCAGGTAGGCTGGGGCTCTGGATTGCGTAGAGGAGCTGCGATTGGTCTACATGGCTGCAGATGGCGTGTCCCACACGTATGTTGCCCTGGGCACAGAGAGCGGAGTAGAGGAGCAAGGTGTGGTAGTGGACGTTCAGCAGGTCACCTCGCTCATGGAGCTCCAGGATGTCCACACACCTACAGGCAAAAAACGCACTCTGTTTGTGCCGCACACTAGTACCCCATTCCGGCCTAACTACTTAGACGCCCTTTGCCCTCTGACCTGTTCTCCTCTGGGATGTGCAGGGTCATGACCTGCAGGGGCTCTGAGCACTGGACTCTCCATCCGAGGTGGTCTTCCAGGTGGTCGGCCTGCACCCTCAGGGTGTGGTCTGGCACACGGATCCACTGGACGGGTGACAGCATCTGTACCTGCAGCCTGGGGGGACACTGGGGTGTCGCGTTCCTCCTTTGGCTCCTAAACAGGCCGGCTGACAGGGGCAGCATATTCTGACAAGACAAGATTTTAATGATACATTTGCGTTTGGACGAATGGAGAAGATCATTTCTCTGTGACCCATGAATAAGTTCGGTTACCTTTATGCACCCCAGTTCAAACTGGAACATATCAGTGGTGGAGGCCCTGGCAAACACTGCAGGAAACAACCTAGTACTGGGTTCCACCTGGTTCATGACAGTTTGGTCAGTTAACAACAGTAGCCACGTTCTATTATATCCCAACTGGTAGGAACAATTTTCATACATCCACCAAGCAAGAACAAAAAAAGTCATGCAAAGTAAATATAAATACCTGTATGCTGCAAGTTAATCTATTGTTGTTCATGGAATTCATCATTATTAATCATCATTATTATGTTACATATCTCAGTGCCCGATAGGCACTGTCTGTAGTACAATTGAGAAAATGGAAGCAATTATGTGAAGTGAAATGAATAAACATCCTCTATTGTACTCCACTTCTCTTGACTCTTATTAAGCTGAAGATTAATTGTTAAATGTACTCAAGGGATGATACATAATGCATCGTGCAAAGGTCTCTTTTAGCTCAGAAACAACCCTATTTTATATGTGTGAGTCATTGCAACATTATTAGTTGTCATTAGTGTTTAACTACCTGGAAGAAGGTCTCCAGCTCCATGCCGTTGGAGGTGAAGGTTAGCAGTCCACTAGTGGTGTCTATCAGACAGCCAATGGTCAGACCAACACTCCTCCTGCTTTGACCCAGGCCCGTGCCTTCTCCAGCGCATACCATGTAACAGTTATTGCGCTTTACACTGACGCAAGAAGACGGAAAAAGATCAACTGAAACTGATACTAACAGGAAAATATGCCTAAATTCAGTATGAAAGCAGCATCGAAGTAGTGTGCATTTTCTTTTGGAGATCTAAGAATAAATAGTAGAAAACATGATATGGCCACTTTGTCCCTCAAAAACGTACCTCTCATGGACTTTGCCCATGTCGTTCCCAAGGGTAACGGTAACTGTGTGGATCATGTCCAGGTCAAAGGTCTCCAGGTACTGGTGGAAGTCAGAGGTGACCCAGCCTACCCACACACTGTAGGGATCCTGACCCGGTAGCACCCTCACTGAGTAATGGTACTGTGTAAGATTAAATGGGGGTCAGTTGCCGTTGTTCTTTAAAAAAATGGCGTGACATTTTTTGGTGGGTGTACAAAAAAACGTTTTTTTATAAAAGGTCATGCATTACTGTAGTGATTTGTGCCAGACGGTCATATTCGTCCCTGTCAGCATGAACCTCTTCTAGTAGGCGGGCAGATGAGTGGCTTTTGTTTAACTCCGGTTTAGGCTTCTTCAACATGAACCTAGGTACACAATCACAGGGACTGGACTTCAAACTGGATGCATTGTCGCTAACGGTAAAAAGAACACTAGAAAATTAGTGCTTAATACGGCTACTAGAACTTTAACTGGAATTTAAGAACTACGACCACAATACACCAGTATTAGACTGTACACTGGATGCCTGTAAAGACTAGGGCTGATTTTAGGGTAAGGGTTAAAGTTAGGGTTAGGCTGAAGGTTGAAGTTAGGGTAAATGTTAGGGTTTGTACGTAGATAGTTAAAATGTTACAGATAGATAATCTGCAGGCACACTTTTGGGACACTCAGAATGAAGTGTTACCATACATTCTGCGTACTGACACTAACTATCAGCTGAAATGTAGATAACCATGACAGCGTCAATGTCAAGTGGGTGTTAACATGTCCACATCACACCACTTGCCCATCTGCTCACTTTGATGGCCTTCATTAAAAATGAATGAAGCTCTATTGTTTCACTGCCTCCAATGAATGCATGTTCAGACCCACTGTTCCATCACTTAACTATGCCTGGCCTCCATTACCCACCGTTGTTTGAGTTTGGATGTTTTATCATGACTGTAGTCCTTGTGGTTCAGCTCATCCCTGGAGTCTGCATAAACATGAGCTGATTTCATCAGCATCTCAAAGTCAGAGTCAACCTCAAACTCCTGGAGGTCTTTCCTGGCTGTGGAGACACTGCTGCTGATAGGTAGAGTAGACCCTGCTGGTCTTGAGAGGGTCCCAACACATTCTATAGGCATACTGAGTCTGTAAAATCCCATGTGACTGACACGACTCTGGGGCCTCAATGACCTTTGTGACACCTTTAAACACGGTGTGCTCTCAGCAGTGCCACGGACTCTTGTCACCTTGTAAAGGAAGATATTGTAGGATTGAAAAATTGAATTGCATAACTTATTCTATCTATGTTACTTAAGGTATGGTATGATAAAACTGCACTGTGCATACATGTAGTCAAGTTGGTTTAAAAAATGTTTAAATGAACTCATCACAATAAGGGCAATACAGGATTTGTTTTTTTAAACATTTTAATTTTAAATAAAAAAATGTGAAAAGAAAAAATATTGTATGAGCTAAGAAAAACAAAAAGATGCACCATTGTCACCCTCTCTGAAGTCGGACATGAACCCCCTCCCCCACTGCCCGTGCCCCCACAACAAGATGAGCTCAGTGAAGGCACAATGTAGAATCCAGCAAATCACGGTGTTGTATTGTCTCATTAGGACAATTCAACACAGTTTGAGGTCAGGTTGGCTTATCGTTGTGTCATGACTACCTCTATTTTATCATGGTCTGGCAGTACATGGATGAACTGAGGCTCTCTCCAACTCATCCAGAGGGATGGGTCTCTGGCCATACTGACAGCAAATGGCTCATAGCCTTCCTGTAGGCCACACACTGTAAAGTAACGCAGAGAGGCCACGTCACGACCGAGATTCAATCTTCCCTCCTGGTTCACCCCCAGACTACAGACAGGGATGAAGCCTAGAGAAGAAAGAAACAGGACAAACAGCCGAACCCGTCAGTTAACACATCAACTGGATATTTCGGATGAACAAGTCATTACAACCGTTACAAACCCTTGCTGATGTCAAAGTCCTTGGCAGCCAGCTCTGATCCGTTGTCGCTCAGAAGCAGCTCTCCGTTGAGAGAGATCATCATGGTACGTTCACTCATGTCTACCATACAACCCACCACATCACCAATCTGCCAGGGACGACCCAGGCACTTACCTCCCTGGTGGCACCAGTGGGCCTGTGTGCGCAACGTTTGTGTGTGCGTATGTTTGGGAGAGAAAGAGCGAGAGAGAGAGATTTGCATCCATTCAGCTAGAGGCCCTGCCATAAACACATGGAGTAGATGCTGACAATTTCAGTCTTCTTACCTTGGAGCCATCAAACACAAAAGCCTGTGCATCTAAACCAAGCTCTTCATGCAGGGGACGGTCGGGATGAGTCCAACCCACCCTCATGTCTCCTGCTGTCACCGCTTCAAACTCAAAGTACCACTTCCCCCTGGTCACAGCATACGAGTTGTCTGTCCTAAAAACCCTGAACTTCTCAGGCACCGTGTGGCGTGGGTCTGGCACTGCGGCTAAAATCCAAAAGAGTAACATCACATTCAATTTGCATATAGCACATTAAGAATAATTAAAAAAATACGTAGTATACACAGTGTGAAATCGTTGCCACTGTACCTCTGTCCTGTCTCAGGGGCTCCAGACTGTAGCCATAGGCCAGCAGGGTGCACACAGCCTCCCGTACTCTGTCTCTGCCAGACTGTCTGGATCTTTCATCCAGCAGACAATAGGGAACCAGGTGGGGGCTTTGCTTGGCCTTCACATCCTAGGAGGACCAGAGAGTAGGAACTAATTTCTGCAATATTACTAATCCATCTAGATGAAACTAGTGCTCTCCTGGACTTAACCTTACAAAACAAATTAAACCCTACACCAAAACATATTAGAAATGCCTTCACATCCCACCGTGAGACACCTGACTTATCACTATCATAAATACCAGCTAACACTCTAACGCTGTTCTATTTCAAGTCTCTTGGTAAAGCAAACGTACATTTGTGTTTACCGTTGTAGTTCAGCCGAGTCAATTTGTGGATTCAAGTGTACCTGGTGTGAGCTGTAGGTCCAGCCCTGCCTGATCCTGTCCCTGGCCCATACATTGTGCTCATTCTCAGCCAGCAGCTCCAACACAGCCTCCTGGGCAGGAGTCAGGGTGATCTGGCTCAGGTCCAATGGAGCCGGTCTGTACCCACTAGGCATCTCATACCTGAATGGAAAAGGGAGGGTTAATTCTGAGAAAAACAACAGATGATTCTCCAAAGCTACTTACTTGGTGGAGAGCCTTGTGTATCTCACTCCCTCATCAGCACAGTCTTCTGCCAGTCCAATATGGATGCCAAAGGCAAGAAAAGTCCTTAAAATTGAACAAACCCAAAATAAGTGTCTTGACTAGTCCTTGTGATTTGAATGTGTGAATGGTGTAAAAGTCTTACCGGACAGTGTCCTGGGACATCTGAAGGTTTTGGATCCTCTCCTGCTCTGGCAGGCTGGAGAACTCCACCAGACAGGGGTCTTGCTTCTTAGTTTCCACTCTTGTCTACATTCAAAAACATTTGATGAGCTTGTAGACTTGAAGTGCAGCAGACCAACAAAAAATGAAAGGAACTCACAGGTCCATGGGTCCATCCTTTGTCAATCTTGTCCATGACCCACAGTTCATGGGTGTTCTCTGCTAGTCTCTCACAAATATGCTCCAGTTGGAGAGGCAATACCACCTAAGGAACCACATGGGGTAGGGATGTACAGTATGACAAAAGATAGAAGAAAGCCCCTACTCTGTTTTTATTTACCTAAAGTAGGTTGTGTAACTGATATGCTTTAAATATCATGGTCAAAATGTGCAAAACTCACGGTCAAATTACTATTGGATACTATTTTATTAATTTATAAATATCCTAATATTTTACCTGGCTGGTATCTACTGGTTTAGGGGTAAAGGTTGCAGGGCTGATGGGAATAATGGGGCCCAAAAGGTTTCGGTCATGTTTGAAGTCCTGACACGGCTCCATCCTCAGCTTCACCTTGGGGAGCAGAGCCGCTGAACAGGGAGCGAAGCCTGGAGGGGGCAGGAAGCGGAACTCTCCATGTCTCCCACCCAGCAGGAAACGTACCCTGGGTGCACCCAGTTTAGACAACATGTTCACATTAATTTAATAAGACACAGCCACATGTGTACAGTATTTCCTGAATGGTGGAACTTTAGTTTGTACTCACAGTACAAAAGATGTGGGAAATTTTCTCCTGACGTACAGGTAGATGTGTTGACATAATTAATAAGGAAAACAAAAAAGGAAAGTATTTTAACAATAACATAGACAAATCTCTCACTTGACTCCAGCAGAAAAGCTGACCACTGGGAAGAGCAGTCCGTCACAGTTGAAGTTCTCCAGCATGCCCTGGACAGGCTGCCCATTGACCCGGAATGAGATGCAGGGAGCAACAAGGTCAAGGCAGCAGCTGACCACATCATCCTCCCTTAGCAGTTGTTGATAGGGAGAGCTCACTCTCCGGCCAACACAGCCTGATGTCCAGGACAGAAAGAGCATCAGACTGGGCATTCATAGTTTGCCGAATTAGATTCTGTATGATTCTGTATAGATTCTGCCTCACCCTACAAATTGATAGTGAAGACTTTCTCGATTAAACAACTCCCATCCCACACATAACAGGGTAACATAACAAATTATATCCCACCAATGATTAACAGACACAATTTAAAGCTCTTTCTCTTTGGTAAGACACATCATTTACTTAAGCATCGTTTATATTGTATGTGATGCACATACTCATATACAGAGACCAATCTATAGTCTCCTCCTCCTGATTTCCTTGTGGGGGACAATAAAAACAAAAATACATTCAATAAACTTCTCTTAGTGTTCCATCACCTGACCAGAGGTGCAGCCCGTCAAAGCCATAGGAGCATAGATCATCTCCGACCCCATTGCCCCCCCAGCCTTCTCCACCGGCTGGACACGGGTGGTACCCCTCAGTGTTGGCCCAGCCTACACGCAGGTGAGTGGGCTCAGCCGTGAGGAAGGGGCTCACCTGGTCGATGGTTAGCTCATAGTACCACCTCTTGTACTGGGCAGAGCCATCACCCAGGGCCAGAAAGATGTTGGGCCTCATGCTATGTTAAAAAGGAAAGGACAAATGTATGATTATTCTCATAAAGTGACAGGTCTAACGCGTTTGTTTTGTTAATGTCTGTTTACGTTTTTTCTTTCTAATTTAGTTTGTTTGTTTTGTTAGAGGGTATTGTGTTTTTTATAAAAAGGGATTAATGAAGGACAATGGGACACTGGGGATTATGTCATAGAATAAACATGTGGGGTAAAGTTTTAAAGAACATCTAACTGGCAAACTATTAACGCCGAGACCAGCACAATGAAGACTGGTGACTTGCATGACTAGCCTAAACTAATTAAGCCAATGACTATCAATAGCTTCTTTTAAAAATGAAAATTCTGAAGCATTGCATAGACTCACAAGTGTACTGTAGCAGTATTCAAAACAAAATTACTTAGTGTATAGTTTGGAAAAGAAAATACAAACTTTACTAGCCTACTGCTGAAAACAGGCTTCAATCTGTTTGAATTCAAGCCACAAAAATAATGTTTTGCTAGGCCAGGCTTTCCCGGCTATGTCTGTATTATTTTCTTCATACAAATGCTCTCATCGCATCACATTTTTTTATAAGAAGATAAGTGGTAACATCCCAGTGTTTTTTATGCTCAAGAGTTCAGAATATTGGTAAAGACTTTTAAAAGAAGTCCATGCCAAAATGTCCACCACACAGATGAGAATATGCTGGAATCTGCTTTTGCAAAATATTACAGAATTTAAACCGCATCATTGAGAGGCTGGACAAGCTGAGAAATTAGCCAAGTGTGAGTGAAAAAGAATGTAGAGATAAAGAGCAGGGAGGTGAAAAGAGTACTGAAGGGGTGAGAAAATAGAGAAAGGCTGGAATTAGATGAGCCAAAGACATTTATTTTTAGAAGAGGATTGAGGAGGGAGAGGAAAGGGTGAGAAAAATAGGGAAATGGAAATACTTTTTCCAAAATCAGGGAGACTAAGAGGGCACACTTTCAGAGGAAATGTTTAAGGAGATGGACAGGAATATGTGATTAACTCCAGAAAGATCCAACTCTAGATCCAAGTTAACCTTGATCAAGAAAAGGAAGAGGAAGAAGGGAGATGAAGAACATTTTGGAAGAGATGAGAGAAAAAGGAAGATTGAGGCCAGAATGGCTGAGAACCTTTGATAAAAACACAAGTGATAGTGACAGAGTTGGAGAAGAAAAGAGAGCATTTGATCATCTTAAGACAAGATGGCAACAGAGAGAAATTAAAATGAAGGAGAGAAGGTGAGGGATCAAGAAATGCTGGAGAACCACTAAGGAGTGCATGCATATGGACAAAATATATATTTTTTCATGGAACTGTAAAGTTCATGAAGCCAAATCATGGCATCATGTTGATGAACAATTACTAATTCTAAAATAACATGTTTGCTACAACATGATGCCATGCTATGGTTTCATTAACTATAATTCCATAAAAAAATGTCACACGCTGTTTTCCTTTAAATAATAATAGGAATACTTGGAAAGTAAATACAGAATGTAAGTAATAGTTATGTACCAACCTGGTGACCTGGTTGACCAGACGAGTCTGGAGAAGGAGGTCACGTTCTGGCAACAGGTTGTCACAGATCAGATGCTGGTTGAAACGCACTGCCATTTTGTGGCACACACACAAGGAACTGAGCACATCCAGGACCTGGGATAAAACCATCCAGATGTTAATATCTGAATAAATCTGGTTAATGCAACAATTAAACCCAAATAGCGCTACTCTGAGCCTGCAGCTACCTTATGGTTCCGACCATGCTTATCCAGCAGAGAGATGATGGATTTAATGTGTGCTTCCTTCATGACATTAAGAGCCTCAGGACTCTCCACAAGCACACAGTGCAAAACCTCCAGGACCCCTACAAAACAGAGCGTTAGTGAAAGAATTTAAATAAAAAATGTATGTGTGTCACCATTCTTGTCGTAAGAGGTAATGGTTGAAATTAGATTCCCAAAATGCAACTCTTACCTGTTGAACCCTCCAGTCTCTCCAGCCTGCCCACCAGCCAGTCCAGGGAGCCTGAGAACTCTGCACAATTCCTCCGATTACCCCTTATAAGAGCAGCTGGTATGAAGAGAAAACCAAAGATGAAACTATAAAACTAGTGATAACTTTTTTATTGTAGATCTGTGAAGATGATTTCGTAAGCCACAAATGTTATTAGGCAGATCTTGGCGTATTAACGGTTTTCAAATTTTGTCAAAATATTGTTTTGAATTTATTTGAGTTCAATTTGTCCAATGGGTGCCGATGAAGATTAGGTGTAAAAAGAGCATGTGCCAGTAACTTTTAAGATATTTGAAACTATAGCCTGCTATAATATTTCAAGTAAATTTGCAAAATTTTATGCAACGTTAAATGGCATAATTGCCAATAGTTGTTCTGGCAATTATTTTTTCATTTTAATACCACAGCCATTTCAGCTCCCATTAATGAATCTGATCTATATTTACCATGCGGATCTATGTTGTTGTAGGTGGAATTCTGATATGTAGTATGTATGGACTGAATCGTATGTACGTAGATGGCAACGATGCAACCGAGTGACGGAGGTGTATTCTGTGATTTGGATACTGAGGAGTTCATTGTCACCCAGTAGTTCATAGAAGAAGTTGACAATCTTCTCCCACTCATCTTCTGTCTCCTTCCCAGCAGCTGCAGCAACATCAAAGGCACTGCTGTACAGGTGTAAACGGTCAATGCAGTCTAGGACCAAGCTTATGACCCCCTGAGAGACGGTTAAAAAGAGATTACATAGCACATATTCTAAACAAAAACATCCCTTAACCACTACAAACATGTTAATTTACCATTACCTTATGACCCCCTGAGAGACGGTTAAAAAGAGATTATATAGCACATATTCTAAACAAAAACATCCCTTAACCATCACAAACATGTTAATTACCATTACCTCCTCTTGAAACAGATTCTGTCTGTTTTTCAGTGCCTGCATGCTGTTCTGCCTGGCCTCATAACCCAGCTCTTTCCGAGGTGGCTGGAAGTAACTGATAAGATCCTCCAGACTCCTACCCACTGTCTGTAGTGGATGGTTGAAGTGTGGAATATTTCCCCGCTGACTGAGACCATCCAGTCCCCTACAAACAGCAGAAATGACTCAGAGAAGACGGGAAGCATTCAACCAGATCTACATTTCCAAATATATTTTTATTCAGGCTTTGCTTATCCAAGCCCACATTTTTCCTCTCAACCAATCGTACTGTGACACCCAGTTAATCTGGTGCCCAGAAGGCTACAGTACCTGATGAAGCGTGTGAGGAGGAGAACGGTGCTGCGGATGAGTCTGGCCGTGTGGGACTCCTCCCTCCGGGAACGGGACAAGCTCAGGCCGTCATCCATGTGACCCTCACTGTGCATAATGGCCTGGATATGGTGCAATGTTACGACAAAACACGATACAGTAGATATTTAGCACTAATCAAAGGCAACGGATAAAAGTTACACAAGATATGCATGATCCAGTAATGACTGACATAGTGTCAGTCTACACCTGTTTCATTTGTATGTGTACGTCAATGTTTTGTTGTGTCGACTGGAATTTGTATTTGCCCCAGTGTGACTATTTTAGTGTCAAAACATACTTCTTGTAATAAAAAAATTGGAATTCGAAGAGCCCTGCTCTGCAAAAACAAGTACTGGAAAAATTCTGTAGATACAATTACCTTGCGCTGAACCCCTCCCAAGCGGGCACACTTGGCATCAATGACTTGGTAGGTGAGCCATTGACCAGAGTCAACATGCTGGATGTAGCATATGGAGTCTCCATACTTGATCTCTGGGGCACCCATACCATCTATGTCCTTCTTTGGCACACACTTCAGCCTTTCCTAAAGAGTGATTTGGAAATGTTTTTCCGGTCAGCATCAACAATTGACCAATTATCACCACTCGATTTGGACTATGTGTTCGGGCCCGATAGAAAAAATGTAAATTTGCCATTTGACTGCTGACCTTGGAGGGTTGGAAGAAGAATGATGTAGCCTTGACGTCAGCTCTGTCGCAGTCTACCAGGTGAAGGCCTTTTATGTCATTCAGGCTCAGGTATCTGCCGGTGGTAACATGGTGCATCCGGAATGGCTGACCCCAGTGTATGTGACTACTACTCCACCTATTGAAAATAGCATTTTGTTTTGCTCAGTCAGCTAGCATTCAGTCACAATGTAGTGCAAAGAGCAATGGCAGTAGTTATAGAGTCCGGGACAGTTTAACAGGGGTTGTGTTTATTTAACTGGGCGTAGGGAAAGGTCTTACTGGCCTTAACACAGATACTGTAAGTATCTTTCATTATGTTTGCAAACACAACTGACTATTTAGCATAAGAATAATGTAATTAGCCAACAAGTATTGCTATTTGGGAAGGCTTATCTTCCATGGAATTACATATTTGAGAAGCTAATGACATTTTCTTTGTCTCACGCCGTTCATGTATTATCCGTTTGTTCAGATTTACATATAATCATTTCATTGTGGTGCTGAAAATGTAGACCCATAATTTTGAAGGGCTGCAAGCTGTGATCCATAATTATGTGATGCTTTTTTTGTTAAGTGGTGCACTGGCAGAGGAAACTGAAAATGTACCGCATGCAGTTTACATAATTATTATACTGTAGCAGAAACATGTCTAAAATCAGATTTCCCCCAAAGCTGAGTGCATCTTTAATAACCTCTGATACACAATCCTCCAAAGTGTAGGGTGAAGTTAGGAAATCAGCGTATGAGGAGTATGAAACAGGCATGAGACAGGCTTACGCAACACGCAGTATCTCTAGTCTCCAGAGAGAGCGTGCATGGCTGGACACTGCTCCACCTTTAAAATGCATCACACTGTAATAGAGGAGCTTCACATTAATTAATGTTTGGACTGCATCGGATCCATCCAAATGTTTTGTTGAGTATGAGATGGGTAGGGGCGTGTCTCTGTGCCTAACCTGTGCATCTCCTCCCCCTGGTTGGTAGATAAGATGGTCAAACACTCATCTGTGTGTCCGCGCAGCAGCCTCAACGTGTCTCCGCCCTTCAGATAACCTGTTAAAATGTAGGATAGTAAAAAACCTAGAGGAAAGTCATAGATTACGATCCAGTAGTTATACATAATGATAACTTCAAAAATACCCAGGTTGTGTTCTCTGTAGTGACAGAAAGAGGAATCCTACCATCAGCGACTCCAGTCCCAGAGCAAATGGGGCTGACATTCCACAGAGTCTGCTGGAAGGATGCATCCACAATAAAACAACCACTCTGGTTGTCTTTCACATTCCCATAGGCCAAATGCTGCATGAAAAAAAACAAGATTACAGTCACAATAAGGACATGTCAGTGATGAAGAATCAAGACAGGTTACCAGGATTCAAATAATGATAATAATTAAAGCAACATCCCCTACTGTGTACAGTAGGTGCACATGTAGTAGAATGTTTTTAACTGTGCCTGTTTGACTTTTATGAATCTTTTTATGAATCTGAATCCTATATAAGGCATTTATCCATTGCATTGCACAGAATGCACAGTTTGCTGTGTTTTATTGTTATAATAATTACGAAGATAAAACACTTTATAACAGTGTTTTAAAGGGTTCTGGAAAGTTTTACAATTCATAGAAAATGCTGTAAACATCCAACTCTTTCAGTTGTAAGGCAGAACTTCTGCAAAGAAAAAGCCTGCAGATGGGTTTGCACTGTAGCCGGCATTATAGTCCGAGTTGTCAGTAGTTATTTTCTGAAGAAGTCTCATCACAAAATGTGGGGCTAGGATCTAACAGTTGGACCTACAATCTATTTAAACTCAGTAGAGTCTCTGGAACTCAATGATGATTGTTGTTTTGCTAGTCGATGCCCAGAAGCTTTTTTAAAGGTAACATTGCTGTAATAACAGGTAAAACTGTGTATTGCATATTCTGTTTGACCACATAAATTGATCATTTAAGGTATAGGCCATTACATTTTAGTGGCTATAAGGAAGACACTCCTGAGTAAAAGGCATTTGACATGCTGTCTGAAGGACTGATTCCATTAGGAAAAAATTGTCTGCTTTCATGACAATAAAATCGAACTATTGGGCCAAGGGCTATGTCTTGCAAATGCAGCAGATATCTTGTTACTTGTTGGGTATCTCCTCACTCACCAGATATCTCTCAGATGAAACACTGACAAGGATGAGGTCATCCCCAACACGAACCTTCTCGCCCTCTGACCTCTGCTTGGAGGCAGGGTGAATGGTCCACCAGCATGCCTCATCTAGAAACAGAGGAAACAGCATCTCTTTTGAGTGTTATAAATTAATGCCTCTTTCTAGGCGAACTGAAATCTAACTATTATGAAAACAAGCACTAGTTTTCTGTCTAGCAATTGAACATGTGCAAAAAATACCTGTTTTATCATCTTGCAAACCAACATCAAATGCCAGTTTATCTGTTGAAGACTGGGTTGTGGACAGACAGCAAAGATACTGAAGGAGGAAATTAATTGTAATATTAAACCTCACAAATAGTGTGAAGGGATCACCATGAATCTATAGAAAAATTATTTAATCAACCAAATGAAAAGTTCCCTGAATTTACTCACCATCCTGCTGTAGGAGTGTTGGAGCAGCACAGCATGACCATAAAGAAGAGTGCGGTGACCACCTCCCTGACAAGCCTACATAAAATAAAATCACACAACAAAGGGTTCTTACTTTAACAAAAAGCTGGTGGTGTTTTTGGCAAAATCGCTTGTACATGGAATTCTATTGCCTATCTGCATTCCTGATATTGTATCTGTTGTTGTTAGCTTAAACCTTTAATATTGAAAAAGACCTGAACAGCTTGGTTTGCCAACATGGTCCAGGAAAGCAATACATTTAACATTTTGGAATAGCCCAGTCAATTTCCAGACCTATGCCCTATTACAATTCTGTGGCAGGAACTGAAATGAGCAGTTCATGCTCAAAAACCTACAAATGTTGCTAAGGTAAAGCCGTTGGCTCAAGTACAGGAAGCATTTGGCTGAGGTCACTGAGCGTTAACCATCTATTGAGTGTATAGGGGCAATCATATGTTCATGTGGGGCATTGGGTGTTTGTTTGAATGTTTTGTTGAAAGATTTTTTTGCTGAAATAATATAGTGCCAACAATATGCAAAAATAGAGAACCAGAAAGGGGACAAATACATTTTCAGTGCACAGTATATTTGACTGAGACACAAGCTGTTAGCTTACACTTGCTGTCTGGTCCAACTTGTTAACAAGCATCTCCTGCAGAGCTCTGACAGACAGACACTGGACCAGCACAAAGGCACACACCGACAGATCTGGAGGAACATTCTGGGAAACACATAGGCTAAATTCACATAAAAAGCCCAATCCAAAGTTGAAGGAGTTTTTTTTAACTAATTGGGTCCTACAGTAAGAGCCTTGTGTGAGATGGATTTTTACCTTGCAATTGGAGGTGGACTCCAGACAACAGAGTCTGCAGCCAAAGCCCTCTGCAGCCAGACAAAACTTCAGATGCTCTTGCTGGGTGGTGAAGATGCATTGCAGGACAACCTCATCATCCTGACAGAGGCAGGGGCAAAGCAACCAGTGTTGTTACACTTGACAGTTTACTGTACCAGCTTTAAAAACAAAATGCCTGCAATATCAGACCACATCGTTGTTACAAAGATATTTTAAGCTAGTTGAGTTTACCTAATAAATGGTGTACATAACAACAAACTTCGTAGTTCTATACTGCATATCAACGAGTCCTTAATTCTTTAGTCCACATGAAGCCAATCAGGCCTTGTAAGGAGATATGACACTGTGGAGAGAGATGAAGGGAGCCAGAGCCAGGACACCTCAATGCCCTGGGAATGATGCCAAAATTGAGGTGTCACTCTGGTGCCTGACCCGTGCCTCTCTCCATTCCAAACTACTATCAGCAGCCTCTAGGCATTATCATTTAAACTGCAATGCAAAACCACTTAGGGACCCAATTTAGAAAGGAGACTGAGGTTGAGTTTGTCATTTTGACTAAGGTCATCAATTGTAAATGGTAAATAAGCCCATTCGATTTCAATGGGTTAGAACTGTTTCAGACCAATACACTGTAGACAGGGCAGCAGACTAACTTGACTGATTGCGAGTTCTTTGTGTGCAGAGATAATAGCCAAAGCAACAGTAAACACATCCCCCATGGATGATGCACTGACCCCATTGAGATAGTCAGTGTAATATGCAGATATACAGTATTCTGCAGGACCCAAAATTCAATCAAATGTGAACAAAATGGCTCAATTCTGATTGGTATTATAGCCTCACATAGATACACTGGATGCCGTGGTGACCAGTTCTCCCCCAGATAGCTAGTTGTTTTGGTGTCTGTCAACATCAGCCGTGCCATTATAATGCTTCAATATCAGAACCAACGAATGTGAAACACAACTAAAAACCTAGGCTTACCAAAACAACAGTTTGGAACAATATCGAAAAGAAGGAATGCTCTGATGAACACAGCAGCAAGAAATGGCCTGGTACGCCATGAATGACCCCTACAGTGGATGACTCAAGAATACTAACCTTATTAAATAAAAAGAAAACAGACACAGCGGTCCATACCAGTAAATTTACTAAATGACGTTACTTTGCTTGTTATTGCACCGCTGGTTGATCAGTGTAATTCTGCAATTGCACAATCTCCGTGTCTCATGAAGGGATGAGTGCCTAATGAATGCCTTTCCCATAGTTAAGTCAAAACTGCCAGCGGTCTACGATAATGCATGTGATGTACGGATGTACTTTACTATATGGATTGTGACAGAACCACAGTCCCCTCCCCCGTTTCATTGTAGGGGACAATGAACTGCAAGCTGCATTTCAGGCTTACAGTGTGGGTTAACGAACCAAAATGGCTAAACCATAAAGCAATACCTGTCATTACAGCCCTCAGCAAAGCATGTGACTGTCCTGCACAGCATCAATCAACACCCCACAAATGACAAGCCTTTATCAGAGAGCTGAGATACCAAGCTGTGAGAGGATTCACCACTAGTAAGAATTGCAGGCCTCCATTATGCCAGTAGTGATAAGACACTTAAAATAGAACCAGTGCTACAGTTTGATTTAGTGTAGCAGGAGTGGCATATATATGTTTAGAAAATGAATAATATAATCATAGAATTCTATTTTATTTAAAGTTTCAGTTTGAAGGAAAGCTCAGCAAGCCACTTGCAAGAGTAGAACCGGAATGGCTGTTGTTTTTCATTCCAAGTAGAGTACAAAAGAGGGTAGTTTAATTTTCTTCGCAACTAAATGACATTGGAACTTGTTAAAACTTTTAATCTAAAGCAATTTAAAATGCAAACAGTCAATCCAACAGTCTTGTAACTTGTAAATGGATAAAGATTAAACACAATTTAATCTAAATGCTCGGTCAATTTTTTTTTATGTTTAAATGAGTGCCTTAACAAATACAATTGCAGTGAATGTACTCCAGACCAGTGTGGCTCAAAGTAGGCTAAAAGTGATCATTAGAATGTAGTGTAAATAACCCAGCATTCTGTAACAACTGTAATTATTTTTCTGGCTACTGTGTATAGCCAACATGGCATGCAAAATGTTTATACTTTCCATCAATGCCAACACCTGTGTAACATTCTCAGTAAGATTACATTACTCACCATACATATGAACTGAATTTCATCTTCGCTTTCTCCTGATTCAGGCATGTCCAACCAGGTGAAACAGTGCACTGTACTACGGTAGGTTACGGAATGACTTGTTGAAAAACAATCCTTGAGATTGGCTGGCAGTGGAGTAATGCCTTTGCCTTGTCATTTTGTCCCAGTCAATACTTGACACGTAAACATTTGATTGGTTGCATTGCATGCGAACATTTTGGAGATGACCATGTATGTGTCCAAAAAACTGGGCAATGCTATACTAACAATGATACCTGAATTTTGCTGAATGGTTTCCCCCTTTTCTTTTAAACCATGTACAAAATAATGGAATGTTACTTGCATAAGTATTCAACCCCTACACATTTGTGATTGGTAAAGCCACCTTTCAGTGCAATAACAGTTTTAAGTCTTTTGGTCTATATGGTTCATGTATCGGCTTTACACAAATTTTTGGAGTGATTGTGGACATTTGAATGGGATTTGAAAACAACCAACAGAGTAATAAGATATTCATTTTTGGTTTATGATCAGGTAAAAAAGAAGCTATGGAATCAATATTTCCTTTTTTTATTGAACACACAAGCATAAAGAATAATACAAGAAATCAAACTAGGATTTTGTTTTTCTCTTCAAAATAACTAAAAATACAAACAGAATAGGAACAAAAGAAAAAAACGTATGGTCCCCGGGTGCAGGGAGATGCCTAGAGGCACCCCAGTCAGGACCTGACAGAAAGGCTGGAGCAAAGATCAGACATTTTGTCATTTTTTAAATAATGTAATTTTAATAAAATCTTGAATTGTATAATAGTGTTAATTGAAAATAAGTTCTCCTCCCATTTTAGTGTCTTGTTCCATCTCCCATCTTGTCTTGATGGCATCCCTTCATGGCAGGTTTAAATGTGTTCTAACTTTTGAGTTGGGGTACATTTTGAAGCCCCCTTCATACAAAAAACCTTTAAGATTTACCTTTTACGATTTAAGTAGAGTTTACTGAGAAACTAGTTAACATCTGTAGTCCCTGTTTTTTTCACTTTGTCATATGTCTTCAATAGGAGCGTAATGCCAGGGCTGAGGGTTCATAGTCAATGGATGGCCTGTGAAATGCGTACACTCACAATTGCAAAACGCTCTGGATTAGAGCGTGTGCTAAATTACGTAGAATGTGAAAAATGTAATCTCATCGTAAAGTCCAGTGTTTGTACATAGAATTATTGCAAATGAGTAGTGAAAAAGAAGTAAATCCAGGTCCAGGTAGCCACTTAGAATAGAGGTGTTCAGAGACATGTATATAGTACCTTGTAATTAACGGCAGAGCAGTTGCCATACCAAACAGTGAGGCTGTCAGTCGAGTTGGTCTCAGCACAATTCAGATTGCAGATTCATGGCAAATTTAAATGAATGGAAATCAAGAGCAGGCTGGCATGGTGAAGGATTGATTTTATATGTCAAGAAAATGCCTGAATGATAATCAAGAAAAATGTGTTTATTGGATCATTGTTTAGCTCAAAATTACAAAGTATGCATTCATCAGTTCGCTTTAGCCTAAATCAGGCACCTTTTTGTCCCCCCTTAAATTGTGTAATAGCTTACTTAGATTCCTTCAAGATTCGTGTAATAGCTTACTTACTTAGATTCATTCAATTTCAGCTTTAGCTAAAATATTCCAGATCAAATCTCCAAAATTAGCAAACAGATGTACCAAAATGTAAATAATCATTAACCGTCTGTCTCATTCCAAATCCGAACTCATGACGTATTTCCCACTAAGGCACTGAAATGCAGAAGCAATGTTGACAATTAGTCTGACATTTGTCTGTTCTAGCTAGATAACTGCTGCTATTACTGCAATCAGCAAAGAAACACTGTTGAATGATGACAAACACCTATAGCTTACATGTAAATGTATTTTTTGTCATTAATAACAAAAGCTATCTTTTAATATTAACCACAGAACTCATATGAGGGAATCTATTGTGCCACACATAACAGGTAAATGTACAGTAACGTACGTATACCTAATGTAAAATGAACATAGCTAACTTAGTCTACAATGTGTTTGATTTGGGGGATTTCATCCAGAGGTGTCGGCTTGGGTTTAAAGGTCATCTTGCAGGGTTAGAGGTCACTCTCTCCATATAGGGCAGTGGAGAAAGCGGTGTAGTCCAGTGCCCCCGGGAGCCCCCCTGGGCCCCGGTAAGGGGGCATCCTCAAGATGCAGTACTCAGCCTGCTCCGGGGGAAGCTCCCTCCTCAGCTCCTCAACCAGGATGTAGGGCTGTGGAGGTGGGAGAGTGGGGAGAGGAGAGATAACAGGGGATCATTTAGGGAGGTCTGCTCTTGCAAATTTCCAGAAGCTCAGAATTATATGCAAGTTCAGTCTTGATCAGTGTCTGACTCGCACGCGAGCACACATACCTTATCGGCAGCCAGGATCCTGAAGGATGCCACGACCTGATCAGCGGTGTCTGTATCAGCCGTTTCTCGGGTCATGAAATCAATAAAGGATTGGAAGGACACCATGCCAGTGGCACTGGGGTCAACCATCATCATGATGCGGGCAAATTCCACCTCACCCTAACAGTCACAGAGAAAATGAGAAATCAGGTAAAAGAGAACTAATAACTTTGTGGTTGATTCATTTCATTTAATTTTACCTCCCGACCTAAAAGTAAACATGTTAACATACTGTCGTTTTGTGTGAGCATTGCGACCCTTACCAAATCATAACCCATAGAGATCAGACAAGCCCTAAAGTCATCAGTGTCCATCGCCCCATGTTTCTTCTGTAGTCGGAAGTCAGGTGTCATTGGAAGGAGGTCGGGAGTGGGTCACCACACAGAGAAGGAATGGGATGAAGAGGAGGGAGGACATGAAGAGGTGGATGGTAGAGCAGTGGAGATCCAAACACAACAACATGGACACATACACACAACCAGACAGACAGATGAACAGTGACACACAGTGACACCAGGAGACATAGAGAAAGAATGAGACAAGACATTATGAATCATTTCTAAATTAAGTCATTCCAGACCAAAGCTGAGGGCACCAAAATTGCAATGCGGTAGTGTATTACTTAGAGCTCAACATATTGATGGAAGCCTAGGTCATCAACAGGAGGTCATTCAGGGATGAGGAAAGATTAGAGGTCAGTAGGGGTGAGAACCTTATTGCCAGGTTAGGGTTTAGTTATCATAATAAGGGTTATGATAAAGATTAAGGTTGAAATTAGGGCCACACATTAGGGTTAAGGTTAAATTATTTATTGTTATTTCTAATTGTCAGTATAATCCTATTTAACAATCAAGTTAAATCTTATTGTTTGAATCAGACTACCATTATTCAAGGGTGTGAAGAGAGCACTGTACCCGGTCAAAGTGGTTGAAAGAAGAGCGGAACTCATGCATCTGTTCTTGGCTGATGCCCTTGGCATCACGGGTCAAGATCTGGGTCTCAATCTCATTGATGGTGCGGGCAATGGTTGTGAGAAGGAGCTCCCAGCCCACACGGATGTGCTGTTTCCACATTGATAACACACACACACACAGACACACACACACACACACACGCACACACACACACACACAAAGATAGAAACACAAACAAATGAATCAACTGTCCAAACAATATCCCAATAATGCACTTTGATTATTATGGCCACAACCAAATCTACAGTATATAAACTGCATGTAGAAAATGTCCTGCAGTGGTGCTCCACAGTACTGTACCTCCATGGTGTAGTTGGTGTGCTTGTTATCAAAAATCAAGGACTCCTGGATGAGCTGGTGGTCTCCTTCCAGCTTGTCGATGTTGGGCTTGTAGCTGACGATAATATGCTCAAACTGCTTCAGCTGGGTCATCTGGTCCTCCAGGGTACCACCCACCTCCAGGGAGCAGCGCCCAATCTCCTGTCAGAACCACATAAATGAGGAAGTTAGATTTTGTTCCAGTTCCAAAGTTACCCCCAGACCATTAGGTTTCAGTCAGTGGTCTGTGGGTAAAATAAAGAATTATAATTAATTAAAACTGACCTCCATTCTTGTCTGTATCCAGGGTCCAATGAGGTTAGACTGAGCAGCAAACTGTCGTCTCAGCCTCTCATTAGCATGTTGCCGGGCTAGTTCCTCCTGAAGGGAACCTTCTCTCTGAGGAACCAGCTTCTTCACCTGGTCAACAACATAGCAACAATGCATACCGTACATGCAGAAGGCTAAATCTCCATCCCCCTTGCAATAGCAGGCCTGAACTGGCATACCTGAGCTTCAAAATCACACGTCATGTTAACTGTCCTCCCACTGTGTTAAATAGTATGGACTCACATCCTTGTTTCTGTAGGTTCGCTTGATTGGATAGTCCAACTGTGATCCAACTTTGACAAAAATATCCTAAGCACTTCAAATCTGACCGGTCTAATATTCAGTGAGTACTGAATACTATTCACGAAGTCCAACATTGAATTCCGCTTGAATATATACCAACATAAACAGAAATTGAAATCAAGTGGTCTGGCAAAAACGTGAAACATTATGGTGGGAGCATCATGTTATGGGGATATTTCCTTGTCAGAATAAGACAGTGTTCCATGAATGCACCCTCTCCAGTATAAGCGTCGGACCATGACAATGACTAAAGCCCAAAGACAAAGCTAAAGTATAGTTGCTAGGGAATAAAAATAAAAACGGTAAATGTCCTTAAGTGGTCCAGTCAAATCCCTGACAGTACTTGAATAGTTATGTAAAGAAGAATGGTCAAATATTGCCAAATCTACGTCTGCAAAGCTGTTAGAGACCTATCCCAACAAACGCGTGTTAGAGACCTATCCCAACATACACATGTTAGAGACATATCCCAACATACACATGTTAGAGACCTATCCCAACATACACGTTAGAGACCTATCCCAACAAACGCATGTTAGAGACATGTTAGAGACCTATCTCAACATACACGTTAGAGACCTATCCCAACAAACACATGTTAGAGGTCTATCCCAACAAACACATGTTAGAGACCCATCCCAACAAACAAATGTTAGAGACCTATCCCAACAGATGTTAGAGACTTATCCCAACAAACACATGTTAGAGACCTATCCCAACAAATGCATTTAATTAATGCCAGAGGTTCTTCGACCAAGCATTAACTCAGGGGAAGAAGACTAATCTAATTAGGATATTTATATATGTTGTATTTTTATATATACTTTTTTTGCATTGATAAGCATGTCGTATGGTGAATAGGTAAGTGAAAAAAAAAACATAAATTCATGAAATTCTGTCAGTTTGGCCCTGACTTGACAAAATGTGAAAACAGTTTTAGTTGGTGTAGACTTTCTATAGGCACTGCAAAAAGTTTAAGGCTGCACCTTGTCCCACTTTGCAAGAAGCTCCTCTGTGGTGATTGTGCTGTAAGGGTTGATCAGATTGGCCTTGATGCTGTAGCTCTGAGAGATTTTCTGCACCTCGTTTTGGATCCCTAGTATGGCCTGTCTTTCTCCATCAGCCTCTGGGAGTGTTGCCTTGAACTGCTCATGTGCAGAGATCAGGCTCTTCGGGGGTAAAGATAGAAGTTGTAGTTTTGGCTTATACTTAAAATAATGTAGCAATTAATGGACACTGAATGAAACTTAGTCATAGCCATAACATTTGTAACTACAGCCAACTAATGATATGGTAAAAGCTGGTGTTGCGTACCTGGACCTCCTCAATAGTGTGTACAATAAACATGTCCTGTAGATCCTCCATAGCCCCTTCCATCCAGTTGTTGAAAGGCGCTGATCTCTTGGCAAACTCAAGGAACAACTGATCAATAGTTTCCAGCAGCTTCTCTGTCCTCTAGAAAAAAAATCACACATTGTCAGTCATCTCATATCATTCATCTTAATTCCTCAACATTGACAATATATTGGACTGCTATACCAAGCTGCATCCCATTGAAGTGACCCAAATCACCCCTGTGATATATGTGGATTAGACCTCTATCTTTTGGGCATGGATGGTGGGCAGACAGTAGCTCATGCTAGTCTCTCTTAACCTGGACCTGGTTTTGGGTTGTGACATATTTGATGTCATAAGTGCCAGTATGACCGTCAATAAACTACCAAACTGTACAATGTTTGCTTCATGATCCCAGTGTATTTTAGCTGGGAATAGTATGCAATGTTTAAAATTTTACTCACCTCCAGAGCCTCTCTCCTCTTTTGGGTCAGTGTACCAAGTTGATCCCACAGGTCACAGATGCTCTGACATCTCTGGTTGACAGCCGCCACGTCATGATAGTCCAGCTCACTGCACAAGACCACGGGAAGCAAACAAGTAAATCTAAAGTAACTTGAGACTGTTTGTATTACTGTAAATGGAATGCTGGTTGTAGTCCTTGTCAATGCAATGGTTTTAAGGATGACTTGATTAGGAAGATAGTTAGGAGAATGGTTAGTGGAAGGATCCATACTTGAGCTCCTGGGCAATGGCAGCAATCTGTTCCACCCTGTCCTGATGAGCAGCCAGGTCGCTCTCAAATGCATCGTGTTTCCTTAACAACGCCCGTACCTCAGTCAGGCTGGCCGTTTCATAGTCCTTCAGAGAGAGAATCAGCTCTTTCCCTGGTCACAGTGAGGAAAAGCAAGACAAAGCAAGAAAGAGAGGCACATGAACGTACCATAAAATAACAAAAACAAATGTTGAAGATTTACTCAGAAATGTTCCCAGTGACTAATCCAAAATAATTTAAAGCTAAACGCTTAGATTGAAAGATCTAACTCTAGATATACCAGATAAATAAGTAAACACTCCACAGACACAGACACATACTGACACAGACCGATATACACACAGACAGACACAGACAGACACAGACCGACACACACACAGACCGACACAGACAGACACAGACTGACACAGATTGACACAGACCGACACAGACACAGACAGACAGACTGACACAGACCGACACACGCACAGACACAGACCAACACAGACCGACACAGACACAGACAGACACAGACCGACACACGCACAAGACACAGACGGACACAGACGGACACAGACGGACACAGACAGACACAGACAGACAGTAAAAGCCGAGCCCAACCATTAGCCCAGGTCTCATGGGTGGTGGCTTTCTGACGAAACTTTTCAGCCAGGTGATCCAGTCGTTCCAGCCTGCGGATCTCTGTCAGAAGCCACTCCTCGTAGCCTTTCTCTGCCCCCTCCAGTCCCTGCCAGGCACTGGCTATGTCCTGCAGCCAACAGAGACAGACACACACCCAGCATAAAATATGTAATGCAGCAAAATCAGTACATATCCAAATAAATAGCTTTTTTAGAGACATGATACATACCTGTTCTCTGACTCCAAACCAGAAAATAATGGAAGTAAAATTTGATCTTTTTAATTGTTTTTATTGATTACTGACAATTTTTTCCAGAGTTACTCGTTAATTGGAGTAGTGTGTTTAACCTTTAACTTTTAATCTCTTGGTGCAAGAATTAAGTAAATGCATTGATTAATTAATGTAATTGACTGACAGCGTTGTGGAACCTGAACATAGGCTACCGAATAAACCTCTGCTTGACCTTGTGATCAATTGGATTGGGGAATGCTGCTGCATTTTGGGAATGATATTGTGCTTATCGCCCTTGAATCACAGCAGTTAAGCCATGATTGCATTTGGGAGGCTCAGGTCTCATTCCAGGGGTACTAAGCCCTGCCGCCCTGTAATTCACACCTTTCAAAGCTGTATTTATAGGTACTTTACTTTGGCTGGTAGCTTTTCTTCCATTCGTTTGGTATGATTTATCACTATGTGCTGTGTGTTTACACTTACAGACACCATCTTTCCCTCAGAGGGCATAAAGGCCGGCCGGTTGCTGATGCGCAGCTTCGTCTGCAGGGTGTTGAAGCTGATCTCGAGCTGGCACTTTTCCTGCACCTTGGGTGGCTTGTGCATACGGCGGTAGTCCCTGAAATCCTCCAGTTTCCTTTGCATTTCAACCATGGTCTTCTCTGCAGTCCTATTCTCCAGCCATGGGGTGGTCTTCCGGATCCACTCCAATAGCTATTAAAAACACAAGGGATGACAAAAGTTACAGATTTGGGGTTCATGTGTTGTTGTTCATCTACACATCTGTAATACTAAGAAAGTCCCTTACTCTGAGTTAAATTCAGGTAGCATGACGTGACGCTGCTATAACCTACTAAATAACTTAATAAAATTGATGTAAATATGCACCTCCATTAGCTTTCATCCAGACCAGAAGTATATACTTAAATATTTCAGTGGAGATAGGCCAAACGCCCTATCTTTAGTCAGTCACTAGTGAATGAACATGAGAATAGCTGGTTCATTATCGAAATTTGTAAAATATGTGACTAGCTCCATCACTATCAGTTGCGATATAAACTCTTGATACCGTACATAATAAACATTTGAAGCTCAAACTCTTAAATAACATTTTTAAAATGTGAAGATGAACTGTTAAGAGAAAGTAACTCAAGAGGTTTGCTGTCATTTCTAAGCAACTGCCTCTTTGCATTCTGAACAGTGTGCTAGGCTAGGTTGTTTAATGCAGTGACTGAGTCAAAGGTGCTACTCATATTGGCCACATTGGTTTTTAGTGCCACATATCATCATTTTAGTGCCACATTGGTGATCTGTCTAACCAAACATTGACTTCACTGCACATCAATGAACCACAAAATGACTGTCAATCATCATAACTTCAGAACACGAAACAAAAAAGCCTAAATAAATATTGTTTATCACCTTCATCCGCTTCATTTATATGCAGATCAAAAACATGATGAGGCAGTTCTTTTGGAAAGCCATTCCACCAGAAAAACAGCTTTACCTCGCTGGCCAGCCTCTCATATTCCTCCATCAGTTTTTCATTCTCCTGGTTCACACCCAACACTTTACAGATCCTGTTGGCCGCTGTCTCAGCCTACCAAACGGGGGAGGAGGAAAAAAGACAAGGGGTAGGTGGTTGAGAGCTGAGATGGGGGGGATCCTTGTTGCCATGGCCTGATGTGCATATTAATATCATCAGGCACATTAGTTACACTTGTCTGCCTCATTTTTTAATACCAATGTCAATATCAAACTATTTACCAGTTCACCAATAACAAAGTATGTATAATCTCAAACAACGTGCAGTCTTGACACGTGGACAGATACAGCTTACAGTAGTTTGGTAGTGAGGGGCAATGCAGAAATATAAACTTGAATTGGATTAACATGTGTGTCCTTGAATTTGAATGATTGACATAACGGTGGTAGTATTTCATTCACAAAATGAATTCAAATGGTTCATGAGGCACGTTTGTATACCTGCTCAGCTCCAGCAAAGGCGTGATAAAAGCAGGACACGTAGGTCATGATAGCTCTCTCATCAGGCTTGGGGGTGTTGATGATATCTACAGGGGAAGGGGGAGACAGAAGAAGCTAAAAGATGAATAGGAGGAAGACACGGAATGGGGAGAGGAAGGAGCAGCGCACATTCCACACCTTAATGTTTTAGTTCAGGGCTTTTCTCGGGTGGTCTATCCAATGGCTCTATATAAGAACGTACAACTTTACCAGGTCCTATGGACACTAGGACCAGAGCATTAATGTGTCCTCACCTTCTGTTCCACTGGAAATGTGTGATAAAGACTAGACATATACATCATAACAATCCTGACCTCTGGGCTGGCTGTGCCTATGTAATGTCTGGCGAAGCCTGGCACATCTGTATGCCACTACAATCCTCCTGGCAATTCTGAAACAAAACCCATAGTCTGACTCCCACCATTTTTATATATATTTTTTTTCACTCCTACCAGGTAAGTTAATTAAAAACAAAAATTGACAGCAATGACCTGGGTGCAATTACAGTTAACTGCTTTGCTCGGGGAGAGAAAACTGATTTTTCAACTTGCCAACTCAGGGATGTGACCTGGCAAACTATCAGCTACTTGTCAGATGCTTTAACCACTAGGCAACCTCCAAGTTACCGTAAGATGATATAGATAATGTGCAGATGTTCAGTATATTTTCATAGCTATTGCCAATTTTCTAAATTCTGTTTCCTTAAGACATTACCTTCTGCATCCAGCATCTTGGGAATATCCAGGTGCTTCTCAGCTATTTCAAAGGCCAGGTTCAGGTTTCCCATAGGATCATCCTAGAAGATGATATCATAGAATGTCTAAACTGTATTTCAATCACTGAAAGCCTCAGCCACCTTAACACCTCTTTACTGAGCATTTTCATAGGGACCAGCATTACAAACAGGTTCACAAACTGTCCTGCACATAGTGATGAACTGACCAAACAGTGACAGACTGTATGTCCTCACTTCTGGGGTTGGGGGTGAGTCAGTGTGTTTAGGGGAAGGATAGGGCTCACGCTGCTTGTTCCATTCTATGTCTGTTCCACTGACTCTGGCAGAGGACAAAGGCTAACAGGACAGTGGCAGCTGCAGAGATTGTGGATGGACAGATGCCCATAGGCCTGTTCCTCGCACTAAGCCATTTCCGTAGGCACTCAGGGCTTACAGAGCCTGCTCACCTGGAGCCAGACATGACAGCTGACAGGGTCCGTCTGGGCTCAATGCATGTGTGGGATTGTTGGAGGGGTCATATAGGTGTGTGTGTGTGTGTGTGTGTATGTGCATGCACATGCAAATGTGTATGTGATTCTGCGTGTTTGTTTGTATGTGTATTTGTATGTGTAGTTGCGTCTGCATGGGTGTGTGTGTGTGTGTATACGTACAAGAGAAAGGGGAGGAGACCTGTACTAAAACCCTAAGCCTCAGGCTTTATATGAAGTTTAGGACCCCTAGATTTAGACATTTTCCTGTCTATTTCCTAACAGTGATTGATTGCCCTTTATAGAGCGTTCCCAGCCAGAGCTATCTGACAGCCACAGCTGAGGTAAAGCCAGGGCTCTCCTGGGATGTGACTCACATTTGTCTGTCTATTCAAAGACACAACCAAGACAGTTCAGTCACCTGCGACAACCAGAACGGCATGCTTTACTTTGGTTTGAGACGGGAATATGACTGACTTCTATGAAGCTCACAGGTTCTAAGGTGGAAGGTCACAAACCGGAGTATTCCTCACTGTAGCCTAGTCTTATTTCAAAAAACACATTCTAGAATATGTCTGTGCACTACACCTGAACATTATACATACACTTCTCACATTTTAGGGATGGAGGCCAAGGACTGGACTACAACCAGGACTGGGAGAAAAGGACTGAACTAAATACACAAGGAGAACAGAAACAGGTGAGGGCTCAACACAAGTGAACGACACGGACAATCAACTAACATGGACAGGAATTCCAAATAAGGACATGACACAAACCAGCAAGGAACCAAAACTAAAACAAGGACCGGAACGATCCCATTCGTCCAGAATCGTTACAACACTGATGAGCCAAAACATTATGACCACTCACAGGTGAAGTGAATAACGTTGATCATCTCCTAACAAGGGCACATGTCAAGGTCTGGGTAGATTAGATGGTAAGCGAACTATCAGTTCTCATTTGTCAACATGTTGAATGAAGGAGAAATGGGCAGGAGTAAACACCTAAACGACTTTGACAAGGGCCAAATTGTTATGGCCAGAGGACTGGGTCAAGGCATCTCTGAAACGGCAAGGCTTGTGGGGTGCTCTTGGTCAGCAGTGGTGTGTACCCACCGACAGTGGTCCAACGAGGGACAAATTACAAACTGGCCACATGGTGTTGGGTGCTGAAGGCTCATCGATGCGTGAGAGCAATGAGGGCTATCCTGTCTGGTCTGAACCAACAGAAGGTCTACTGTGGCACAAGTCACAGAAAATTATAATGATGGTTACAGGTGGAATGTGTCACAACACACAGTGCATCACACCCTGCTGTGTATGGAGCTGTGTAGCCCCTGACCGGTCAGAGGGCCCATGATGACCCCTGTCTACCGTCAAAAGCACCTTCAATGGGCAAGTGAGCATCAGAATTGGACCTTGGAGCAGTGGAAGAAAGTTGCCTGGTCCGATGAGTCCTGTTTCCTATTACATCACGTGGATGGCCATGTACGTGTGCACCATTTATCTGGGGAAGTGTTGGTACCAGGATGCACCATGGGAAGACGACAAGCCGGTGGAGGGAGTGTGATGCTTTCGGGCAATGTTCTGCTGGGAAATCCTGGGTTCTCCATTCCGTGTTCGCGTGGATGTCAGTTTGACACGTGCAACCTACCTAAACATTTTTGCAGACCAGGTACACCCCTTCATGGCAACGGTATTCCCTGACGGCAGTGGCCTCTTTCAGCAGGATAATGTGTCCTGGCACACTGCACACATTGTTCGGGAATGGTTTGAGGAACATGATGAAGAGTTCAAGGTGTTGCCCTGGCCTCCAAATTCCCCTGATCTTAATTTGATTGAGCCTCTCTGTGATGGTGCCAGATAACACAGGACACCTTCAGGGGTCTTGTAGAGTCCATGCCTTGGCGGGTTGGCGCTGTTTTGGCAGCACGCGGAAGATCAACAGCTTATTAGGCAGGTGGTCATAATGTGGCTCATCAGTGCAAATGTAGCTACTCCTACGTTCAAAGCGATTACCAAATAACTAATCCTGGGTTGTTTTAGAGAATACAGACCCAATCTACCATTTAAGTGGTGAGCCTAGAACCTACTACTACAATTGCATACACAATTCTAAACACTACATAGTCTACTTCTATGACAGTCGTGTTCAACCACATTTGGACCTACACATATGACACCTTCAGGTTGTGACAGATGGTTAGATATTGCCTTTGTTTGTGTTTCTGAGCACAAAAAGCTAGTCCGTCCTTCCACCTTTACACAATGGTAGGCCAGGTGAGCATGCAAGTAAGTCAGTGAATTAAAACATCAGGGAAAGAGAGATTAGGTGAGTATAAGATAATTAACTCTTTTATATCTGCTTCTGTATGTACAGTCCATCAACTTTCTAATTTTACGTTAATCCACTCTGCCAATGTTAACCCCAAGGCATGTCTATCAAAAAAATATTATAAATCAAAGACATTGAATAGTCATTATTACTCATAACGCTAATCTGGTACTAACGCAAAACTAAATGAACTACATATTTTGAGTTATTTTAACAAATTCCCTTCATTTTCTGAATCCAGGAATGCAAGTATATAAATTGAAGCTGTTTTATATGTACATTGTGACATGTTATGGTACACTAAACATGGACTGAAAACCAAGCCATTTCTGGAAACTGTATTAGGGTTAAGCTAGACCTAAAAATAAGGATTTTTTAAAATAATAACTTATTATGTATTGTCATGAAGAGTAAAACATATTATTGTGAAAATGAAAAATTCAATCAATGGCAAGACATACTGGGTATGTATTTAAGGTATGGCATAGTTGGGGTGTGAAACATAGAAGCATGCTAAAAAAGCTCTAACATATCTGCCTTCATTATTACAGTGAGACCAGTCTTGCAAGACTTCCACATCTCATCATGCCTCCTTTGAGGTCTGTTTTCAATGGAGTAATGGCACCTATTGCTAAGACTTCTATAGTATTTAAAATTTCAAGAAAACTCACCAAAATGCCTGTAAACCAATTCTTTCTCCATTATTTATGCTTCATTTTATTAAAATAGAAGACTGTGACGGGAGCCTCATATTGCTTTAGAAGGTATTTTTGTGGGTTGATGTGTTGCAATGCTGGCGTCCCACCCATTTTTAAAATGTTTTTTCAACCTAAGTGTGTCCAGCACAGCATGGCCTGCTCTAAGAGGTTACATTAAGTGCAACAGGTTTCCTGAAAGGTTTTGACTAATGACGGCACTGTTGGTTTTACAATGAGTGAGAAAAGATTATAGAGTTAATATTCGGATCATAGGGAACGTTTCATTGTTAGTATGTCGGAAGAAATGGACACCATTATCATTAGTATTTGGGACCACACTAGAGACCTTGTTGAGCTTAGCGTAGTCGATGAGGTCAGGTCTGTGTCTATGAATCAGGGCACAGAAGGCCAGTCCGTCCTTCCAGCTTCACCAGCAGGCAATGAGAACCAGGTCAGAAGTCAGAGTGGCATGATAATTGTGCAAAGCAGAGGTCACTAACATTGGTCCAAATGAGTTATAGTGTGTGCAAGCTTTGACTTTCCTATTACTTATTTCAAACAAATTAGAACAGAATATAACAAAAATAGAAGAAAACTGAAAAAGCGTTCTCACCTAACATGAAAGTTTTGGACATTAACATTTCTGTAGGGGGCAGTCTTTCTCTGGCACCATAAGAGAAGGCCTTCTTTTGCAGATGTTTCTAAGAGGATAGAGAAATAATTCTCCAATAGCAATATAAAGTGAAATGTTTGTATCATTAAACCAAGAAGTCAATAAAGATTACCTGTTCTCAAGGAAGACCAATGGGAACACTGGGAATCCATTTGCCGGAAGTTACTTAAATACACATTAGTAACAATGCTAGGTTTAATTTCTAAGTGTGCCCTTTTGTTGTACCTTACCTTCTACAGAGATGTCCTGGATGGCAAAGCGGAGGATGATAGTCCAAATCATTCCAAGAGTCATCTTAACGTTACCATCCACAATTTCTTAAAAATAAAATATGAAACCATCACATAATTAACAGTAGGATGTCTGCCTGGGTTGCCGTGCAATATGCGCTCCCTGGATGAAAGATTACCTTCAGCTCCAATAGAGACCAGTTTCACTCCTTTGCTGGTGATGAAGTCTAGGGCTTTGTTGACATTGGCAATCTTGTGAAAACGCATTTTCCCTCTGTCCGGCTTGGGTAGCCTCTCCCCTGGAGGAAAGGCCAGATAGTACTAAACTCTATTGGTGATGACCAGCAATCACTGAATACATTAAACCATCAACCATACAGAATTATCAAGAAACAGTACCTGAAATAACTTCCAAAAGAAGCATGAGTTTGAGGCCATTCCTGAAGTCATCTTCTATGTTTTCAATCTGTGTTCCTGCTTTCCTCAGGTGGGAGTTGCACCAAGCTGTAAAGGTCTACCAAGGAAAGGACATTTCATAAAACTTGCAGATGCAGTTACTTTAAATAAGAGGTTGAGCATTAATGACAGAGACCTGTGAACTCATCAGAGAACCATGGGTTAATTTTCTATCAAGTGTTTTGTTTATCAAAGATTATATCTTCCAAAACATTTCAAAACTACGTTCCATTTTCCATGAACAATTGGAAGGCTCATGTATCTATTTCATTTAGGGATACTTGTCATGCATACTTCATGAAGGTAGCTTAGTTTATAGCCTGGTTGTAAACATACTATAGCCATGCTGCTTAGTAATACTTCTGGCCTGAGGCCATAAATTGTGATAACCTTTAGAAAGTGTCACATATTGAGATTAACCTATTTGCTGAAGGTCAGCAAACCCTTTGGTTTTAAAGTACATCTTCCTTTCAGCCAACACGAGAGCCAACAACTGAAATGCTATTTTTACATTTAAGTCACTATTAAACAGAACCTACCGTTGATGATCATTGTTCAGAGGAATGCTGTGAGCAGACCCGAGGTCACATTCAAGATTATCTAAGGTGTTAAACTAAGTGTGCTCTTGTGACCCTAATGATAAGACACCCATTAGAAATACTTTTAGCTGAGTATCATGATGAGAGGAAAATATCACATGAATACAGTCCATTCTTCTGTCACGTTTTTGCAAATAAGCACTTTCACTAAAATATTAAAGGTGTAGTCTGGAACATTTGCAATTAACAAAATATTTTTAACTGGATTTTGGACTGGATGAGTAATATGTTGTTTGTAGATGTATTGTTTGTATATGTATAATCTATGAATAGAAAAACAATCGTACATCAATTAGCCATGAAATTCCATGTTTGAAAGCAAGTGGTTTTGATGACCTGGGGCAGACATTTTATGGAGATTTTTTTGGCTCAACAGCGACATTTTTACAACTAGTGGCTAAAGATAATGTGTTGCATCTTTAACTGATATCTGAAGAATCCGAAAGTGGTGCTTTCACTACCGGCCTAGGCCTTCCAGACATGTGTATCCTGAAAGGACAGAGGCTAATGGCCTTAATTCAATCACATAAACGTGTCATTTCATGTACAGTACGTGTCACACACAGGGAATGACCGTGAGTATATTTGATGGGATACATTTTACATCCCTTCCAAGCAGGCATCACCGGATCAAACTCAACCAGGAATGTGATCTGACAGTCCGCTTCCAGCATTTATACGCACAGCGTTTGACTGTGTTGTGTGTGAACCCTGAGAATGTTCGCATGCTTCAGTGGCAAGCTGTGTTCTCCAACCATTCCCCTCCGCACAGCGTGCCTGGCAGAGTGACCCTCAGGCCCCTAAGAACCTTACATTCTTGCAGTACATAGCCTGAGTGCTGTGGATTAATGCCACCCGCCTAGAGAGGCTGCCCGGTGGGACGCCTGTCTAAATTAGGAACATTAGATGCTTTGGACTAAAGGCTGCATTCCACATGACAAACGAGACCAAAGTGTACGTGACATTGAACTGCTGCCCTGTGGGTAAAACATGGCTGGCCATCCCGATCTGCCATAGCTAAAGATGCCCCCCGCCCAACAACCCTGACGATCAGAGCTAAATATATTAATGAATCAAGTCCAGTGTCGACCACCCTGCCATTGAGGTAAGATGTACTTTGGGGATTAATAGGCTAGTCCAGAGGTGGAAAATCAACACTTTTTTAATGGTTTTAGAGCATCAAAGGATCAGCATACTAAACAAAAGACAGCAATTGTTCCTTTTCAATCGGTCACTAGGTCCAACGCCATAATGATGGGCTTCGTGTGTAGCCCATTCACTGAATACTTTACAGTGTTAACGTGTCACTTCCCTGTTCCTCACTGCACAGAACCTTTTGAACTTTTTCTTGAACGTTTTAAAAATGTTTCAGCGCGAACATGACGAAGAACATTCCCAAAAAACGAGACTCTAGCTAACATCATTCATGTGTTTTGCCCAGTATTACCAGAGCTACATTTTTTTTAACTAGACATGTCAAGTAGCATGTTAAATTAGTAGTGAGCTGCTATAAAAAAATGCACTAACCAAAAATAAAATTAACTGTAGCAAAACTGTGCATAAAAAATTGCCACTCCCGGCAAAAAGGCTGAGGGTTTACTGACACTATGGAAAAGCTCACTCTCCCATCTGTCACATTACCCTATTAGTGATGTGTCGTTCGCAAACAAACACCTCTTTTTGGTTAACGTTGGGAACTGAATCTCAGTGGTGAAAGGAGACATTTGTTTAGCTCAATGATTTGCTTAAACAACTATTATTTCCACATAAATTACAAAAATATTCCCTGAAGATTGAATATTCACACTGCATAAACAATTGATAGAGGGGAGAGCACATCACTGTGTTCCACACATTTTTTTCTGGAGTGCGGATTTCTTAACATCAGGTAAAAAAACAGATAATCACATGATGAGCTTTTTTTGCTTAAACTGTAATTTAGTTTATGCGTGGCACAAACCTAACACTGACTGTGTCTCATGGAGTCGGGATGCTTCACATCAGCTGGGTGTCTTGTTAAAATTCACAGTGGCTGGGAAAAACTGCCTAGAAAGGAAGGCATTTTGGAAGAGATGTGGAGGGGAGCAGGCTACTATAAGTATTATGGCAGCCCAGTCTTTAGCATGTACCTGAAAAATAACAATTTGTTTTGCCTTGTAAAAACCAATATTAAGGCACAGGTCCTGTAGGTCAGGTAGGAATTTTTTAAAAAAGACATAACCTTTAGTTTGAGAGCAGATGACTGATACTGAGTTGGAGGACTATTTTAAGATGCTTGGTGCTGTATTTATTGGTTTCAATAGACAAAAGAATTCCACACCAAGTACAATGGATTAACCCACTATAATGCCTTTTAGTCTCTAGGTTAAAATTAGATATAGCATCCATTCTAATCCCAAGGACGTCATTGTGAGTTAGAAGCATCTGTTGACAGTTTGCATTCCACCCGTAGGCCTATCAGTGGAATGACAAGTCTTGAGAGCTGCTCATTTAGCTATTTTTAGCTGGTAGGGCTACCCACCACATCGGTTCTGTCAACTGGAGCCATGACAGACCCTCAGCTCCAGCTGAAACAAATACCAGGAACCAGAAGCAAAGCTTAGGAGTCTGAGCTAACGTGAATCACTTAACACTCAATTAATACATGCTAACAAATGTTATTTTGCTGTCATTTGAAGTTCCAGTCCTTCATTGTGTAAAGTACAATTGTTTAAACATTCGTTCATCATTAAATGAGAACTTGATGTTAGACGGTTCTTCACTCTGTAAGTAGTCCATAGACCAAAATAAACTCTAATCAATGGTACAGCCATTACAAACGTCAGCAAACTTTAGCCACCACTAGTTCAATTACAACCAATGGAAATAATGGGGTCATTTTTAATAGCCAAATCTTTTTTATGTAACATCATTCCCAATATAGAGATGATCTGAGCTGATATGGGAAAAACATTTTAAGCGTGCTTATGCATTACCTCCACAGGTATTCAGCTAGCTGTGTTTAAAGTACAACTGAAAAAAAACGCTGAATCATTACTGTTTTTCCAGGTGAGAAACCATGTGATATCTACTTACCTTCCTTTGCTGTTTCTCCCAGGCGGGGTCCAGCAACAAGTCCCTGTCCCACTCATCCTCCTGCAACATGTAGTCCTCCTCATCATCAGGGAATCCATTATCATAATGTACTGTTGTCTCTATTTGGGTCATCATCGTGTCTTGTGTCTCTGTATTCCTCCAGATGACTGTGTCTTTGTCTTCCAAATGTGTTTGGACTCCGATAACTGAAGTATGGACCTGGGCTGGATAACCTCCACTAACTCCCTCTCTCTGTTTCTCTCAATCTGATTCCCTCTCACTCAGCTCTGCCCCTTTCCCTGTCTGGCCACAGTTGCCATACAGTAATCACAGGGGGGCATGCACTGATAGAAATTAGTACTGACGGGTCATATGACTGGAGCGCAGGGGCTCACACACACACACACACACACACACACACACACAATATCTGAAATGGTTATATTAATGAATATTCTGTATAATGTCAGTATTTCTAAAATGGTGAAAAAATAACTGTACACACAAAGGCACAGTATACGACACCATATAACTTAACCGATTAGGGAGAGAAATCATATAGAATTGTATTTCCTGGTCTGGAAACTGCATTGCAGACCTTTGCAATGTGAATCTGGACTCTATTAAATAAGTCAAAGTGATTTGACAACAAGTTGCTCCTTCAAAGTGACTTAACACTTGTAATGTTTACTTTGATTTTTGAGGAAACCAAACACAGTGTGATTCACAAAACACATCCACAATTATTGTCACCTTTGGTAAAGATGAACAAAAAGGTGACGTGGATATGAAAAATTACATACATTTTTATCAGCTTGAAATGACACTCAAAATGTGTCCCATCAAATATTAGAACATTTCAAATTTTGATTTCTCGCGGGTCCAGTGGACCCCAACATTACATATGTAGTGCAAATGTGTAGGGCGGGCAGTGTGCACTCAATGAAAACGTGTTGCTTTACATGTTCTCCACACTCACAGAATATGAGCCAAGGCCAAGTCTCACGTTTGAAAAAAATATGAATTGTGTCATTTTTCTTTTCGTAAATATTAAAATCAGGTTCCACAGACCCAAACACCACAAAAGGGTTAATTTAAAGTATGTGTTGCCCGTGATAATGAAAGAGTGTTTTAAGCTTTAACATTATGGGGTTAAAATCATAAAGACTATAACACAACAAAATGTGAAAAAAAACACTGTAAACCCTAGGTGTTTCCTAATATTATATTTTATATTAAAAATATTTAGGGACCACCTGCAGAAAACCACTGATATCATTATGGGTAAGAGTGTGACTGGTTGTATTTCATAAAAACAGCAGCCATCCATCGATCATTATTACACCAGCGTAAGACCCTAGATAATTATTGGATGGGAGCATCAGTTTTACTACCCTGTAAATTCATTATAACTTGTTTCATATGTAGCCTAATAAAGGACATGCTGTCCTGAGTTGTAGTGGGAGAACCACAGATCAAATGCCTTATCAACGTCATGTGAAGTTTATTTCCATTTCCACCTCTATTTCTCATACCCAAGTTTACAGAAACACAAGTATCATGTCGAATGAACAAACTGTCAACAAATCATACATTTTTAAGAAACTATATTTTACAGACATGTACAGCATAAATTGTCATGATTTGTTGTGTTTAAGAAACTACAAATATTGTGGATGGAAACCAGTTTAAAGGAAAGGACTTTATTTCAGTAGAAAAGGTCACATAGAAAATATTCTTGCATTAAAAAGGATGTACAAACACTATCCAAATGACTGACTTCAGTATGACTTTCAGATGCCTGACTTTTGCACAGTACTGTGTATTTCTCCCTGGCAGAAAGTATTGCATAAAGAAATGTTACAGGCAAATGAATATCCGATGGCTTTTCTTTTTTTGGCCCACATTGATATCAACTAAGAAAAGCTAAGGTTCGACAAATCATAAAGATTCCGCCAAGATTTTAAAGACACCATGTCCTTATGTTCCTACTTCCCTCTCTTTCTTCACACACAAATATGGAATAGCTCCTTGTTTAAAAGCAAAGAATGAAATACCAAAACAGATCTAGGTCTTAAAGAGTGACTGCACCCAAGTGATTTGGCCTTGTTTTACAGCTTGCTCATAAGGAAATTCAGGAGCTATGACATAGCTGGACGACAGCTATCAAAAGTCATATACGATTTCATCTGGTCATCTTGTGTTATGGAAAGGACAGTACTCGCAGTTAGCCTCAACTTATGGTACTCCATCTAAAATTTGGTAAAAATAAAAAATAAACATTCTTAGTGTTTTGCAGAACAAATTTAGCATTACTAGTGCATATTGGGGGCCAATAAATTAAAACCACCCATTCTGCCCGAAGCAATGGTCACAACACTGCTAATATTAATCTAATTAAAATCTTATTCTTATTCTACAACAACTACAGTAAAAGGGCAATGAAAAGAACACAAATAAGTATAAACAATGAAATGATGCCACATTTCTGAGTCAAATAAATAATCATTGTATTTAATTATACCTTTTCCAACAATATCCCATACTCGTTACGCATTATCTTGTTCAAATGCTGTATGATTCCACTGTTTATATTTGTTGGTATGTCGTCCAACGGAAAATGCAAATTCCACTATTGTGGCAATTTTTTATTATGGTTAGGATCACATAGGTCAATTTCACATGGACCCTGTCATTCAAATCAAATCAATAACTGCATTAAAAGGTAACACAGGAGCGTATTGGTTGGTTCACGCTGCAGTTTTTTTAACACAAACATTTCACAGTTTTTCTTCAATTCAGTGAGGAACATTTTTAATAGGAATTTGGTTTACTATTTGAAGTGACAACAAGTTAAATAGTATTGAACCCAGCCCTGCATAGAAGCCTATGTGCAGTACATGGTAGTGTTGAACCGTGTGTGTGTGATGTGTGAGACAAACATTTTTGTATTGCGTGACTTCCATGTATGCATTTAACATGGAATGAACACTGCACCTGAATTGAGAAAAACAATTCATATAGCTTAGCTCACACACTTAGAGTATTTACATCAGAATAGAGATTAAACATATACAGTACGTAATCTCCTCTAGAAGATCTGTGCTCTAAAAATGGCATTTTTATTTGAGCACAAAAATATTCTATAAAGTAGGGAAACAAAGACACTATACAGTGAACACACAATGTCTTCATTTAATATGTAACAGATGAGAGCACCATGTCAGTTCAAGCACCACTAACACTGTCCAAGCTGAAAGCTCCCGAACATCCTAGGCTCAGATAGGCACTAAGTGAAGGGAAGGTGTGATTGAAGGAGGGAGGAAGAAAGAGGAGGAACGTTGCCCATAAACGCCTGTTCATGGCCCATCATTAGCAGTGTTCTCAGGTCCTGGGGTTCAAAGGGAAGAGTGACAGAGGAGAAGGGGCATGGTTCCTTTCATCTTGCAATCTCATTCAGGCCACAGGGACGTCGGAACTCCTGCCCTCTTTCATGGATCCATTTGTTTGATACTGAGAAGGAGTATAGAGATACATGTTAGCTACAAAAGTCTGTTCTCAAAACAAATACAGGTTAAACACGTTACCCCTAATAGTCTCTTCTAGTAAAACATATACAGTACTGCAGTCTATAATATCAGATGTCCCAACAACTGGTAGATGAAAACAAGAAACCAGGCAAGCCTAGTTCAGCTGGACCGCAATAGAAAGTATTGCCCTCTTGATATTTGAACCTGGATCGCCCACGTGAAAGGCTGTGTCGCTAACCACTACACCACAGAGCTCTACATTTGACGGGTGTCAGTATAGCCTCTTGTGTCTATGAACAAATCCTCTTTTGCCACTGGCCATTTTAACAGCTAATTGGCCATTCGTGAATGATATTGATACAGTTAAACTGACTAAAGTTTCTTACTAAGTTTACCTCCACCACAAATAGCGTCTATGAACTGATAGCTTTTGCCACTGGCCGTTTGAAAAGCTTATTAGCCAGTAATAGGTTTACTGGTATCTACTAACTTCTTAGGAATAATCATAAGAATTGAGCAATTGCTAGCGAGCCTGAAGATGAACTTTTCCATGTCAGAAACAGTCGCAATATAACCGTATACAGTTTTAGTTAAGGCTCACTGTAACGTAACTACTGTAGCCTATGTTGTAGCCAGCAAATGTGTTTGTCTATCCTGACCCAAAACGCATGCACGGATGCGTACTTCGAAAATCCACCAGAAACAGTCGCATTATAACCGTAATCTGTTTTATTTCAGGCTTACCATAATGTAGATACTGAAGGTTTCAGCCAGCAAAGTTTTCGTCTATACGGAATAATTCATAATGTGTACTTTACAGGCTGCGCCTGGGAGAAGATACTCTGGACCTATAGTTCGCAGGTCCGCTTCTCTAACCACTACGCTATTTAACAAGGGGTAGTCAGTCAGTCAGTCACTCAGTAAGAGACATTCCCTCTTCTTGGCCAGCTCCGCTTATGCGGTCCGGCAAAAAAGTTATGGACAGACTGTAGACAACTACAATGATATAATTAGAGATGTATTGTGGACGCTTTAACAGTCACAATAGATAATAACAGTCAGAAGAAACTCACCCCACTTGTTCCCCACCAGTACGGGGCATGCTGCGTGTCTCGTGCTGTAGTCACCCTCGCCACTGGGAAACAGGTTGTACCAGAACACGGCAGTCCCCTGCAATACATCACACACAGCAGAGAGCCGTTACAAAAACCGCTCACACAAATAGGCGGCTAACACACACGCTCATTGCTCAGAAAGAGCGGTACCTTTTTGGGCCATACTGCAGCGCCCACATCTGGGAAAACTGTGGCGCCTCCTGCCGCCACATCACTCATCTAGAACCAAGAAACCAAGAAATATTTTAATCCACTTCTGTCGTTCGTCGTCACCCAATCAAAAGAACGAATAAATAAAGGTATTGCAGGGTGGGGCGGGGTCACTGACATAGAACAGCCAGGTGGCTACACGGTTTCCAGTCCCCAGCTCTTTAAAGGCATCAGGCTCATCTTTCTGTGGGACCGAGAAGAGAGAGAGAAACAGGACAATGTTACCATGACATGATCACTGAGTAAAAATGGCGTACCCAGACATCCTTAATAATGTGCGGACTAACTAAATCGGGGCAGTAGGGCGGTACTCACCCGGCCAAAGTCAAAGTGTGGCTCATACTGGCCTCCCACACCATAGTTTGCAACCTGCGAAGCAAAGTTAAACAATAAATAAACATTACGTTGTACATTTTAACCATTGACAATCCCCAAAAGATTGTCAGATACACTTTACCTGCAACTCTTCTGCAGTGTCCATCTCCAATCCTGTGAGGTCCTCAATCCGCTGGTTTATCCGGTCAATCATAGGGTGATCATACCCTGTTAACCAGGCACTGGGACAGAGCAGGAACAAACGGGGGAGAGAAAAACAGGTGAAATATGTTGCATTACAGATTGTCACAGGATGATGGTACAGTTACTATAGTATAGTAGTTAGTACTGATGAATAGTAAAGGGGAGAACAGACATAACATGCAGTAAGTTACTGCCGGAAATGAAATATATAAACTACGGTAGATACAAGCATTATCTGTAGATAAGTGAGAAAGGAACGACTTGAGAAAGTAGCCTGACAAAGTCTCCAATCAGGTCAGTGTAACAGTGGTGGGAGTGTATGACGTTTAGGAGTAAGTTGTGTTTTCTAAAACATTAGTAATAATAAATGCCTTATTTGGTTGAACCTTTGATTTGTTTGCAGTCATCATATCTTACAGGTAGTTCTGGATGCCAAAAGGGCTTGGTTGATAACTTACAGGAACCAGAAAGGAGAATTCCCTTTGCTTTTAGTAAACACTGCCATGCCAGACTTCCACTCAGGCCCGGTAGTGTCAAAACTCCAATAGAGAGTGTACCAATCTTACTGGACTGGAGGTCACGGAAAATGTTTTATTTAACTTTATAATCACTATCTTAGATCTCTCACGTCATGGACAATATTTCATAGTTAAGGCAAATGTAAAATTTTGCAATATGAGACCTAAAACAGTTAGTAAGAGTTTTATATAAGGGCACCATCGAGGTCAAAGGAAAAGGTGCACACATCTGCTCTCAACAGCCCAAAACTTATAATTGGATGCATTTTTCAATCTTTCAGCCAATAACACATCTCTTCTTTCCAGTGCAATGTAATCAGGGCATTGTTGCACTTCAACCTGATGTCTTATTCATTGTTTCCAAGAGCTGCTGGTGTAATTGGGAACAACCCTCCCACACCACTCAGAATGGTCCATTTCCAACAAGATCACTTAATTACAGATTAGTAGCCTATTCTGCATGTCAATAGGAGTTGAAGGAAGAAAGGATATTCATCTGGTTGTTCAGTGAAAATTCTGGCAATTTTAACTAAATCTACTTGGTCATAGATCAACTGATATATTCTAGATGTGTATGCTCATACCATCTACTGGCTGATTTGGTTCCCCTTTCTAATGGACGAGCCAAGCCTGTGTGCATGTTTGTGAGTGGGGGGAGACGACTAAGGATTAGCTGAAAGGAGCCTGAGATGTCATTGGCCCTGTCTGCACAGAAACTATTTGGCCTCAGCGCCGAGAAGCCAGAATGAGAACATTCTTTGGATTGTAGAAGAGTAGCATAGAAAACGGCAGAAAATGGTGGGGAGGGTGGGAGTACTGACCCAAATACCAAAACTGGATTGGATTTTCTGGGGATACAGGTTATGGTGGTATGGGATGGAATAGACAAAAGAGGAGATGTGCATTATTTCCTAATGCATTATTTCCCCTTACCTCTTGGAGACTCTGTACTGGGCTGTGGTGAGTTTCCCAGTTAGAGGGTCATGCACTGTGGCACGCCTTAGCTACTTCCCCAGACACAAGGAAAAACAAGGAAAGAAATGAGACAGAGAGAAAAGACAAAAACAAAATGATCGTTGAAATGAGGGGAATTGGAAATGAAAGAAACAGAGAGAGAAGCAGACTCCATCAGAATTGGTCAATATTATTCTCATAGTAACCTATGCCAGGGATTGTTTCAGGACCAGTCCTTTACCCAAAGCTAATCCAAAGTTTCACCGGGTTTCTCTAGTTTAGGAGAAATCTTAACTATGATTATAGGAACAGATGATTTGTGAAGAGGACTGCTCTTGACACACCCTTAGTTGGCTAAAACTATGTTAACTACTGTTGTTAATGTTAACTAGCGTATATCGTTATAAATTTTATTGTCCCCCGTCACTGGATAAAAATCCAAGCAAAGCAGCAACAACTCCAAAGCAGAATCACTTTTTCACTATAGACAGAACCGTAGAGTCTATTTATTATTAGCTAACAAACTATATTTTGTGTTAGCAAAAAACTAATATGAATGCAAATTGAAAAAATTAGCAAAAAAATAAATAAAAACACAATTCGCAAGTCGCATGTGAGTGCATTTCACACAACTTCTGGACTATAATTGGATTTAAAATGCTTGTGTGAATCAACTGCATTGTCCTCCAAAATCATAACAGCGTATTTTAATAAGTGTTAGCATTCTAGATAGCAACACATGAATTCAAAATAGGTTTTTGCAAAGACCTAAAAACGAATTATGTTAAAAACAATTTGAGCAATAATTAAAACATTGATCTTTACTATTGACTACAAGAACGCCGCCTGATGTTTTTAGCATCCGATGTATGGTAAGACTAAGGAAGTCTGTGTGCGAGCGCATGGGTGTTAGTACACAGTCAAATTAAATTGTGGTTCTGCAGAGGGGTTTCCCAGGCTAGGTGTTTGAATGTTGGGAGGAATATGGATTATTCCATAATTATGCCAGCAGAAGGTGTAAGAGGAAGGGGTTGAAGTGGGTGAAAATTAAGCGGGGGCGTCACGTCTACCCCATCTAGCTCCACCTAACCTCTCAACCCCCTTCTCTGGCACTGCCTACACCTGGCTTTGACTTACCTTTTGCTGATCCTGTAGGGGGCAGTCTCGAGCACACCAGTGATAGGGTTGGATATGGTGGCCCGGCGAAGCTGCAAGCCAGGGACAGGGGGTTTACAGGGTACCCTGACACCACCCTTGTCACCCGCCTCCACCCCTCAATAACCTTTATTCAGCATGAGCCAAAAGGGCTCCAACAATCTCCACCACCATTTACAATACACCCCTCACCACACAATAAAAATTATTCATCCTGCCTAACCATTTATTACAATAGATGTTTAAAAAAATGTTTTTTTCATGGACGCAGGGCAACAGCCATCAGATCAACATAGGGTGCAAAGACCTCTATGAATGGCCTGAAATTGTGCCTCGACATCAGTAAGTCAACAGACATTGACCTAATCAATACATTCTGTGTCATGATACAGTGTATCTAGTTATGCCCTTGACCCTGCAGTGACACAGCAGCAGTCCTTCAGATACTATATCGGTATAATCTGTGTGGCAATGAAACACTTATACAGGAAACCCTTAATTATTTATATAACACACACACACACACACACACACACTCTCTCATAGAGAGGAACTCACCCTAGGCATGGCCAGCTCTTTGATCTTCTCAATCTCGCTGTGAGAGATGATGCCATGGTACCGGACGATGTAGGGCCGGTCCCACTCATCCTCCTGCTTGGCCGGACTCAGCAGGTAACTGGGGTGACCATTGTTGTTGTAGTAACGACAAAAGAGTCGGCTCTGTCTGCGATTGGTCTGTAAAGAAAGGATGGGTGTGGTCAGTAAGACAAGGACATTGGATAACTACAACATGTACATGTGACATGTATACTCAGACACATGAGCGCCATCTTTCACTGTCTGAATCCTCCTTACCATCTTGATGCCTTCTCCGCGACACAACATTTCATACATCTTTCTCTCTGGGACGGGCTCCTTGAAGGCCTTTTTCTTGGAGGCGTCACTTGGCTGCCTCTTCCTTCGCTTTTTGTCTTTGCCCTCAACCTGGGCCTTCGTGGCCTCATCAGCCTGGGCCTTCCTCTGCTTTATCAGTTGAAACTCAAAGTACTTCAAGTTGCCGTTGGCCCGCTGGTGATCCGGGTCTGGAGTCAGGAGAGAGAGCGGAGCGTGAGGTGATACTAATGAACGTGCAGTAACAACACAAGAAAGACTCCTTTTTAATAGTCAGTCTGCTGATTATCTAGATTTCTAACATTAGACACACTTACACAAGTTAACAGCTGTTGCTCAGTGATTCACTTGGAAGACATCATTCCCTCAGCTATTGTTTATTTCAGGTCATTTAGTGTACTCATGTTCCCTCTTTTACTCTAACTTTGTCCTTTGTTTGATCCCTATTAATTCCTGCTCTGTGTATCTAATTCATCTCCTAAAATACGGCAACTCACCAAGTCTAAGCAGCTTCTTGGTGAGCTCCAAGGCCCTGCCTAGCTCCCCCTGCTGGTAGATGGCATAGCTGAGGTAGTCCAACACAGTGACCTTGTCCACCGTGGACTCCTCTCCTTCTTCTAGCTGCTTCAGGGCCTGCTCCATCCACAACTCGGTGTGGTAGTAGTCCACCTCGGAGTATGCAATCTTTCCCAGCTCAAAGCAGTCCTCCACTGTCATAGAGCTCTTGTGCGTCACTCCTGTGGATGACTGAGTGGTTAGAACGGTAAAGACATTACAAATGGGCTAAGTTCTGCCTCAAGCGTTCCCTAACCTCTTACCCGGCAGGTCTCCTGTAGAAATGGCGTTGGTGTCTAATCTGTAGGTGTCCTGCAGTCTGAGCAGGGCTTTGGCTGCTCCCGTTTGGTCCTCATCCGTAGGGAAGTGTTGCCTCTGGAGCGTCAGGTTAGAGATGAAGCCTGAGAGAATAGAAAGATATCTTGAAAAGAGAGCCAGACTTAAGCCAAATGGTTGTCGTCAATGCAAACGTTTTATAATTATTTCACATGCTTTCAAGATATGTGACAAGGATTTTATCTTAGTTTAAAATGACACATTCATAATTGTGGTAAAAGGGATTAGATGATTGACTCTGCTGCTGTTGTGTCTCTGCAGGGTCAAGGCCGACATCATTTCTGTTTGATAACTTGAGCTGTGTTCTGTAATATATTTGGCTGATTTAAAATGTTCAAACAGACTGTTTTTATGACTGTGTAGGCTATAGGATTATTTCTCCATTAAAACATTTTTGATTTAGCATTGAAGATGCAATTGGAAATGTTTTGCTCGAAAATTTTGTTCCTAATAAAATCACCCCAGCAACACACATCTCACCTATCACAAAACCTAATTTGAAAGATGTTTAGAAGGATGATATCTTCCTTCTGATGAGTTTGAGCTCCCCAAACAGTTGACTAGAGAAGAATGAACTGGCTACAGATCAGTGCACCTTTCACTTAAATATATATTATAACTAGTAGACACCCATACCATTCTATTGTTGGTGTACTGGTCACCATTCCACAGAAACAGTGCTTTTCAACAATTAATTAGCAGTTTCTGGAAGAAATTTTACTTGGATAACATCTGACAGAGCTTGATCTGGTGTGATCTGGGTCCAAGACAAACACTGCAGAAAACCCTATCTGCTGTTGCTGCTCATCCCTGGTAATGTGGCCCTTTAAATGTCATGATGTCTAACCGTCTGCGGTGTCCTTCAGCACCAGATTCTCCAGGTCTCCCCATTCTGTGTTTAGCCTCTTCATTAGTTTAAAGGCATTGACCGGGTGTCCCAGGAATCCTTCTGGGTCCTGTGTTGCCGTGGCTGACAACGCATCCATCTTCTCTGCCCACCTGAGAGGGTTTGAATGACATACTAGTTTTACTAAACTGACGGGGCCAAAAAAGTTCCACAAGGACATTAAATCAAGGACAATTAAACTTTGTTATGAGGGCCTTTCGCCACTTCCCATGATAAAGAAGGCTATTTCCTTCTTATGGGTTTAAACAAACATTATAAATTAGGATATGGTTAAGAGAAAAGGGGTCCAGTTTGCATGGGAATCACTTTGTTCCATCAATAACAGAGATTCCTGAAGTGTGTGTGTGTGTGTGTGTGTGTGTGTGTGTGCGTATGTGAGTGAATGTGTGTTTGTGTATGTATGTGTGTGTGTGTGTGTGTGTGTGTGTGTGTGATGGAGAGAGAGATCCATATGTTTGTGCACATGTTTCAACCTGTCCCCCCAAAAATAGTACAACCTGAAACAGTTTAAGCACAGGATTACCGGTTAGGGCTAGGTTACATACATGTAGGCAGACATGTCAGGTTAAGTTAAGATAATGTCAGGTTAATGATAGGATAAGGCTTGGGGTTAGGGCTAGGTTACATATAGGCCTACATGTCAGGTTAATGATAAGATAGGGCTTGGGGTTAGGGCTAGGTTACATATAGGCATACTGTACATGTCAGGTTAATGATAAGATAAGGCTTGGGGTTAGGGCTAGGTTACATATAGGCATAATGTACATGTCAGGTTAATGATAGGCTAAGGCTTGGGGTTAGGGCTAGGTTATACATAGGCATAATGAACGTCAGGTTAATGATAAATTAAGGCTTGGGGTTAGGGCTAGATTCCATATAGGCATAATGTATATGTCAGGTTAATGACAGGTTAAGGCTTGGGGTTAGGGCTAGGTTACACATAAGCATAATGAACGTCAGATTAATGATAAATTAGGGCTTGGTGTTAGGGCTAGATTCCATATAGGCATACTGTATATGTCACGTTAATGATACGATAAGGCTTGGGGTTAGGGCTAGGCTACATATAGGCCTACATATCAGGTTAATGATAGGTTAAGGCTTGGGGTTAGGGCTAGGTTACATATAAGCCTACATGTCAGGTTAATGATAGGTTAAGGCTTGGGGTTAGGGCTAGGTTACATATAGGCCTACATGTCAGGTTAATGATGTAGGCCTATATGTAACCTAGCCCTATGTCAGAACTCATTCTGAGTTCTGGGTTAGATCTGAAACACAGACATTTGTGAGCCCAGTTTGACCAGCAAGTTCCCATAAAGAACGTAAAACCTCACAATTCGGTCCTTGCAAGGTATTTCAGGCAGTCCCCACAAGGAAAAGGGGGTTAGGTTAAAAAACCTCACAATTCGGTCCTTGCAAAGCATTTCATGCAGTCCCTACAAGGAAAAAGGGGTTAGTTTCAAAAACCTCACAATTCGGTCCTTGCAAGGTATTTCAGGCAGTCCCCACAAGGAAAAAGGGGTTAGGTTCAAAGTAAAACATCCAGATGTTATTGTTAGAACTGGGATTACATATAGGCTTTGTGGTTAGGTGTTAGGATTAAGGGTTAAAGTTAGGTTAAGTTTGGGCATAAATGTTAGGTTACTGAGGTTAAGGTTAGGTTAATGTTATGATTAGGGTTATGGAAAATACTGAATAATTTTCTCCACAGGTATAGGTGTGAGTACACTCACTGTTTGACCTGCTTCAGCTTCATCTCCTCTACCATTATATAATTTTTCAGTGAAGTGACTAAATCTTTCTCTGTGTACAACAGATCTGTCATCTGACCTAAGGGAGAAAAACAGACACAAACAAAATGTATTTAAAGTTAATTTAAAATAATCAACACGGAGATGAGGAATACATTGAGTTATATATCAGCCTATTGTTGAAGACATGGAATGGGTGCCAAAACAAAAGGGATAGCATCCAAATAAAACAGAGAGTCTTACCAATGGATGTGTAAAAGTCACTGTAGGCTGAGAACGTCTGGAGCAAGCAGCTCAACACCAGTACACAACCCCCGCACCATTGCTCCATACTTGACATACTGGGAGGAAGAAAGAAAAATGGAGATGAGCCAAAGGCCAATGAATATAATCTATACTGTAGCTCACTTATCTTTCCGCCTGAGATTTTAGACTAATCTGACAGATGTCAAACAAAACATTTGACTGCAGATGTTCTGCTACTGAAATATCGAAATACATCAAGGGCTCTATGTGGGGTCTTCTCCCTATATAATTGAGAGACTGAAGGTGCTTCATCCATAATTATGCGTCGCACCGGTATTTTTTAAATGTTGCGCCAGGAAAGTCTGGCCTACAAAATGAATGTGTTTTGTAGAAAGTATTGTGTTTCAGAGACTGCTTAATCGCACTAGTGGCAGGGAGAAAGTTGTCCCTCTTCAACAGAGCCACTGAACTTGTCTTAATCATCCTATCAGCCATTACATTGCAGAAAAGCCAGGCTGACTAATTTTCTCTGGCTTTGTAAAGACTATAGCATGAGGGAAGCCCAAAAAATTATTTTGAACGCATACAAACACGCATCCGAAACGTCGCAATTTCTATTGGTCAACAGAAGACAGGTTGCCCATGGCTTGGGTGAAGAGCAAGTGGGTGGTTGGGTTTAAAGAACAGATGGTCTTTTAGACAGCATTAAATTAAAAGGACTTCCTCGGTCTCACGCCCACCACATTCTGCAGAATATAACCCTCGGTTTCTGAATACAGGGTGAGTTTGGCACAGGAGCGCTGGAGTTGGTCCTGTCATGGCTGCCAATAGACATATGCCTCAGCACCGCTGGAGTGAAACTGTGCTGTAACTACCCCTGGTAGCGAGCCTCCACTAGTTTTTTGTGTGTGTGTCAGGGAAGCAGCGTAGGCCTTGAATAAACATGCCCGTCTATACTACCCTGAGGGGTCGACATGGAGGAGGGGGGAAGAGGGAGGAGGGAATTTCATTCACACATACACATAAACTGTTTTCCACAAGCACACATCATATAAGGGAAAGGATTTAAAACAAACAAAAAATGACCAAAATGACCGAACACATTGCCATCAACTCCTAACACTGAAAGTTTCTGTGAATGCTACGATACTATCCAGCTGGCTTTTCTTTTGCCTACAAAAATGAATCAACTGTCTAAACATTAGCATTAGTAGCATACCTACCAATCATTATTCATTTGGTAAGATCTAATGGCAACACTGGACAGAGACTGCAGCTTAAACTTCCGGTGTTATAAGTATCTTACATAGCAAAAAGCAGTGGCACACTTTGTCTCTCATTTGACACATTTCAATCTGGCAACATTAGATAGTTTGAATGATACTGAACTGAGGAATGATAATTCTTATCATCCAAGACAGGCTGTTTAACTGTGTATAAGAGAGAAAGGCTAAGGAATGGAAACAAAATGATGAAAATTATTAATAGTTAATTACCAAGCACTTAGGAAAGCCACTAACCTCAAATTGCTGCTCTATAGACCCTGGCATGCACTGTCATAAAACTGGGTTTCAATTAGCTCAAAACCAGTCACATGAGAAATCCATTGGCCTGTATATAAAAAAAAACACTTAACTAAATGTCTAACTTGGTACTTCTGAGGTTTCACCATTTACGGACCTTGTTGGCCCTGTAACCCGCTTGTTCTTGTAATATGCCTGCAAGGGATACTAATTTCAAAGTCTGGGGTTAGAGTGATCCAGTGCTACTGTGGAGTTAAGTCTTTATTTCAACTCTCTCATTACCCTGTGTTACCTGGGAATCACACACATCAATGGGGTTCAATCACTCATTCACAGTTTGAGGCTTATGTCCCAGCGACACTGTTATTATCTTTCAGCTACCAATGAATTTCAAATAGAGGGCAACGGTCAATGGGAGAATTACATATGATAGAAGTACCATGCCACAACAATTACTTAAAATTAAGAGAATAAAATCATGTTAATCCCATATTTTGAAGTATCAGATCAGCCTCCCATCCTTACTGTGTGGCAATCCATGACCTATACACACACACACACATATATATATATATATATATATAGAGTTCAATCACACATACAAAACAATTACAATTACATATATACACATACAAAACAATTACTATATATGTAATAACAAACGTTATATATATATATATATATATATATATATATATATATATATATAGTAATTGTATAAACTTAAAGGAAAACAATCCCAGTAAATTCGGCGAATACAGTTAAAGTGAAAGTTCCAGAATCAGTCAGGACAGGAGCACAGCTGCCACGTCTTCGCCCCTCCTTCGCAAGGACGATTCCGTTTAGGATGCGAGTGAGTGATGTGATTGTTCTGCTTCAGAGCTGGCTTGGAGAGCACAAACTCTTGTATCATATCCGTCTATTCAGAACTACACTATGACACTAGGTGCGCGTAGTTAAACACAGTAAGTAGAAAAAAAAACTAAGTGCGTTGGTCCGGGACAGAGATTCGCCAGCCCTCCTCTACCTACTGTACAATCTGACAGACAAATATAGTCTACAGAGAGCAACTGCGTGCCTGGAGATCTTTCCCTGGAGATTTCTCATAATTAGCCAGCAATAAACATAAGCTGGCTACGTTAACAACATGTGCATGGAATTGGTTGCTGCCCTACGGTATAAAATATAAAAGTAACAACAATAACAGACACATTATTCAATTCAGGCAAGGAAGTATTTTGGTGAAACTTTTGTTTTGGATGTCTTAAAGCCATGGCATATTCATAACTATCACTTTTCAAGCCTAGAATACAGCAATATGTATAATTCAAAAATAAAACTTGTGATAGCCTTGCTTAGGAAGATGGAGAACAGTCGTACTGGTTGTAAATTGCAATGGTATTGCATCGGAATTTTACGCAGCGGATGTTTGGAATAGATACATTTTTACGAAAGGTTTTGTGCGTAAATATAACAAACTAAATGTGAATATCAGTTTGAATCATATACCGTTTAGTACCATAAGCAATAGGTTTACATTTACAACGAGTTTATACAGATCGTTATTAATGATACATGCAGATTCCCAACAAATTCGTCAACATGTAAACAAAACTAAATAATTACCGAAATGATAAGAGAGACTTGTCCTGAAACTGCGGCACCAACACACTCTGATGTGCAAAACGTGTCACCGGCTCCCGTAGCTCTCCAATAGTGTCTCCTGCTCGGAGCTTTGGTACGGTTTACGACAGCCCAACCTCCCGTCCCTTTTATCGTTTGCGTGTCATCATCCTCCACTCGCCATCCTTTCAGAAAACGCTACGTGCTGAGGCTCACACACACTGTTGGCTTTAGTTTGGTTACCAGGGAGTTCGTTGTAGGATTTGAGCATGCGTGATCGGTGCATAACAATTCCGATTCATTTTTCCAAGCTTTCCCTTTTTCTCCTCACACTCCCCTAAAACACAGCATTTCACACTTCGCACAACATTGGAATGGGCGTAGTTTATCGAGTGTACAGTTGTGAGCTCGTTGCAGGATGCACATTCAAGTACAGGTAATACCAGACAAACTCCGTAGCCAAGATGATAATTTAATAGCTACAGATTTATTGCTTACGTTGGTTAAATATTTAGTTTGTCATGACCAGCCTTTGCTAGAATATCAAATCGATTTAATTAAATTATCTAAAGCAAAACAAATCTCATAACCTAGAAAGCAGGTTTTAAAACAACATGTGCTATGTACTTGTACAACAACCGACTTGGGGTCCCAAATGTGTTGTTTTCGCTGTTACAGAACATTATTTTGTCAGGTAAAAAAATCGTTATTTCACAAAGTTAAATTAAATCGCTTTTGTAGGGAGAAAGCGATGCAACTCTCTGACCCTTCTGTCCCTGAATTTCGTGCATACAGCAATAGTCGAAAAAGAATTCGCCAATTTAAAGCGATTTATGAAATTAAGAATTTTTTAATTTAGACATTCGACATTTCCCTCTAATCGTCAAACAAATTTAAAGCGAATTTTGAAATACTTCTATCATCCCACAGTTTAATCGTGTTATCCTACCCTCTACACCCATCCCCATCTCATTTAGGCTGTATATGACTTCGGTGTGAAGACACCTTCATTTTCTCCACATTTCATTATGTGTTACAGACAATGTATTACATGTATTTATTTTTGCAATCAGTCTACATACAAAACCCCACAATGAATAAGCGAAAAAAATATCATAGCCTAGGTATCAGCATCTTTATTCATTTATTCAGGCGTTAGAGTAGCTATTGTGTTCTTGGTCACTGCTCTTTCTGCAATAATTGAATTCATGAATTAAATTGGTAGATTATTGCATTCACTTTTAAAATGTAATTCACATTTTTACAAAAATAATCAAATTCAGTACTTATATATTCCGTTTCAATATGGTTAAATATTTTCAGATTCAGTTTCAAAATTCAGATTAAAAACTTCTTCAACATCCTTGTACTTTGTCGGCCAGGAAAAGTAGACAAACGTGGATGTATCAAACTCTATACCAGTATAACAGGCTAAGCCCACCCTGACAACTGGCAGTCCAGAGTGTTATTTTTATTCCCCCAGGGCAGTTTGTAAGGTAGCAGGCACAGTTTGCTCTTCATTGCCTACCTGCTGCCCATACTCATGACGGGAACTCTACAGCACTTCCTAGTGGACATGGCCACTATGGTCTTATCACAGCTGGCAGCAGCACTACTCCACACTGCACACAGATTAATAAGACCCTTTTACAGCCTATTGTAGAAGATCCATCATGGATGAAGTTGCAGAAAAGTAAACACGACAGTGGAGGAAATAGCAACACAATCTCTACCTATCATGCAAGAGAACTGGAATAAACTTTGCCTCATCCTTTTTGAGTGAATTTTGCATTTTTCATCTGAACACAACACATCTGATGACTTATTCACTCCCGAAGCTGACTCAAAAACAAGACACAAATGGACGGTACCTGAAGAGACTGTCTATATTGATTCAATGTCAGGGTCAGCACAAGACTGACTGTTCAAAGCTCCATATATTGAGTAACCAGAAACATACAAAATAGTTTACATTGAAAGTGTATTATTTGTATGTCAGTTGTTCAGTAAATCAATTCATGAAACCGATACCATGATAAAAAGATTGTTTTACCACTATCACTACTTTCCTGGCAGAAGAAATTAGTAGGTTAATAATATTTTTTGTACAAAGGCTCTCAAAATTATTCACCCCCTTCGACTTTTCCACACTGGAAACTTTTCAGCACAAAGTAAAAATTTATTTTTTGCTAATGATCAAAAAAGAAATTCCATAATGTGAAAGTGAAAAATAAAATGTAGAAACTGTTCTAAATAGAAAACAGATTTACAATTGATTGCATATTTATTCACTCCCTTTAGACAATATTTGGTATAGGCACCATTGGCTCTAATTAGGCTCTAATTAGGCACCATTGGCTCTCTTGGTGTCCTTCCTTACCAGTGCCCTCCCCGCACAGATTCTTAGGTTTTGAGGACGGCCTGTTCTAGACAGATTCACAGTGTCATATTCTCTCCATGTCTTATTAATAATGGACCCGTGGTCCAGGGATTTTCAATACAGTCAAAATGTTCAAATATCCTTGATTGCAAACAGGTGGACTCCAAGCAACCAATGACAAGATTTCTAAAGACAGTTGGCTACACCACAGCTCATTCAGGTGTGCCATAGCAAACCAGATACAACATTTCCTATGTTATATTCATTTAGAGGAATTTTAGAGGAACATTTCACTTTGACATTTTGATTTCATGTTGTAACACAATATGTGGAAGTCAAAGGGAGGGAATACTTTTCAGAGCCACTGTATCAACTGTAGTACTGCAAACATTGTCACAGCAATTCAGAACCAGTAACATCCGCAAAATCCTAACTAGCTTAAGGTGCAATTAAAATGTACAACTAACCCCAAAACGTCATTTTCTTCTATAAATTGTTTTATATAATATTTAACTGAATCATTGACATGTACTCAGAACATTAAATTTTGCTCTTTCTCAATGAATAATTGTCATTATACTTGCCTTTTTACCAAGTTCGACAGAAAAGAGTGTACAGGACTAGGGTAAATTGCTGGAGAGAACATGCTAAGACAGACAAAAAAAATGTGTAGCTTATAATGTTTCATTCTAATTTCACTTCCAAGGTGCAGCACTTAAGACTATTATTACCAGCAAATTGTGTGTTATATTGCACTGTGTTCCTTCATCATATCTACTACTGAATCTCCTGTAAATAAATGGTTTGAATGACAATATGTAGGGAGACCGGGGTAAATGTAAACCTTGGGCTGGATAATGTACTTCAACCATATAGTAATGATCAGGATGTGACTGCTAGGATGTCATGAGGCTGCTACATTAAAAAGGTGTCATTGACTTAACTTTAAAAAGTAGATATACAGGACATAAAAATATATATAGTCTTAAGTGCAAGTAGAAACCACGTCTCTATACGCAACTGTAAAAGAGTCACATTTATCTGAAATGTATTCCTGAAAATGGTGGTGCTTTGGTAACTATTCAAATCACAATTGTGCAACAATAACACATTATTTTCTAAATATTCACTTAAAAACGGACCATATTAACTTGAAAAACTATTATATATTGTCAAAATATTGGCTTTATTTTATTAACATACAATACGTTTAAGTGCTTTACAATTTATTTTTTTGGAAAAAAATAACCTATTTAGGATTAGCAAAATCGGATATATGTATCCAACAGGTCTGGAATTGCCTCTATAAAGATAACAACCCTTGAAGTTAAACTAGCATTTAGATTGAAACATGATTCTTTTGACAAACCACTGTCCTGATTTTAATTCTGGCGAGGTCCATAGTGAGTCTCACCAGAATTAATTCAAAGGTTGTGATCCTAATATAGAGGCAATTCCAGCCCTGTTAGACACATTAATCCGATTTTGATTACTCGCTCCGCAGATAGCAGGAGGGTGGTCTTCGGTTGTGTTCTTCGCTAGGTGATTGGGGGGCAGGGGTTCATGAAGTCCAATTTGGGGGGGCTGGTGTTCATGAGCGGTCAGTATTAGGAGGCAGATGGACGCCCAAACTGTGCAGCAGATTAGAAGCCGGCCCGGCCAGCCCAGCCTGGGAGCTCAGAGACTCCAACAGGTTAGTGACCAGGTTCAGGTCTATGTCCAGGGGCTGAATCACCTCCTCATCCTCACCCAGCAGACCCTCCATGCTGGGGGACCGGGGGCAGTCGTTGGCTGCTGGGATTTCTTTATTGGTGTCCTGGAGGAAACAGAATACGATTGTTATTATCCATATGCAAACAACGCAACTTGCAACTTATGTCTCCTCGATAGTTTCTCTCCCCAAATAACACATTATATAACATCCATACCGCAAAAAGAAGAGGATAATATTAACCACAACTCTGACTTACTTTCTGGTTAAAGCTCTGTCCAATGTTGGTGCCCATAAGCTCATGGTCCATCTCATCCATGTACTTCTTAAGACCATCCAAAGCCTCTGCTCCTTTAGTCCCTAGTGGTCCAGCAGGATCCTCCGCTTCTGCATCGTCATCGTCATCCTCATCATAATCTTCATCTAGGTCATCTGAGTCCAACTCCTCGTCCTTATAACCTGAAATATTTACGTAAGCGTTTAAAAGTGCACCCATTCCACTGTGACATTGGAAAAAATGTAATATGTATTCAACGGCATACCTAGCAGTCTGTCCAGTGCGCTGGCCATGGAGTCTGGATCAAACCTGAAAGGCTGATTTGAATCCACCCTGTAACATTACGTGGATGTTTAGATTGATGGGCAGGACAGCGTTCATGATGTATGGAGTCATGTGTTGGGATCTGTAAATGTTCATTTAGTTGACTAGGTGATCCAGCGAGAATACGGGATCTCTTCACAGTTGCTCGTTAAGTATTGTACATCCCTGTAGTAAACTCACCAGCAGACATTTTATGGCCAAGTCGATCTGCGATGTTTTGGGCTAACATTTCGTTCATGGGTCTAGGTTGTTTAGGCAATTTGGATTAAAGAGCCTTTTTGGGAATCAAATTATCCAGCTCCTTTAGGTGAATGGAGCCATTGGATGTGACACTCGTTTCAGCTCACTGAAACTTTACAGACTCAAACAGCTAGTAGCGCCTGTCAAACTTGCCCATATCCACAGATATTTTTATGGGATGTTTGACTGGTGATGTAAAGGCCAGAAAACGATGCATTGCGTTACCAGGCCCCCAAGCTTAAATTAATCTTTAATTAGGCTAGACACACAGCCATTAAAAATGTATTTCCCCCCAGTTCTCACTTCAGAAATCTAAAACCCTGCTTACATATGATCTATTATTAAACAGCAAGTATGCAGTCCTGTTTCATTGAAGATTTTGATGAGATGTAATTAATTGGCAGAAAATGTAGGCTATATTAAAAAAAATATTCACTGCAGCTAAAACCTTCATTTTTGGAATCAGTTTGTTTTCTTGCTTTAAACAAGACACACAGATTCAGGGGCAGATATAACAACTAAACTAAAGTGAGGCTGGCAATAGCCTGCATGGTACACAACTCGGTACACAAACACAAGGAAGCAGGCTCAGATAAAAAACAAAAAAACTAAAAATATAACTTAAAACGTGCATAGTATCAAGCTTCATATCGTACCAGGCGTACTTTGACCACAAATTGTAACCATGCTACTCAAAATGCACACAGGTTGGCAGTGCTCCACACTTGCCCAAGAGCATTTTATTATTGTAAATGTATGTATGTATGTATGTATGTATGTATGTATGTATGTAGTTCTGTCTTTGCTCTGTACTTGTTGGTTAACGGTCTGTATTGTCATACATTTTACCCTGAGAAGTGTACCCTGAGAAGAGTAGCTGTTACTTTGAGGGTAGCTAGAGGGGATGCTAATAAAATCGTAAATCCTAACCAAGGCTAATTACTGACAGTGAAGTCAGCCAGTCAGTCTCACCAGGGGAGTTCAGCTCCCTCATGTGAAGACATGGCACTGATGAATTTCTTCATCCCCTGTGTCACAGCAACCAGGCTGTAGCCGTCCTCCTCCTCTCCCTCCATCTCCTCCTCACTCCTTCCCACCGGCGTCTGTTTGATCAGGCTGGGCTTTGAGCAACCCACTCCCCGCCCTCTGTCCTCCAACAGATGCTCCAATTCCTTGGCTGAAATATCCAGCCAACTGTCACCTGGAGAGTGGGGAAAGTGGACAGGGGGAAAAAGCAAGAGTTGCCATCAACATTGATTGCTCATTTTGGACAGCTTACTTATCCATTTTAAAGGTAGACTCAGGAAGGTTGTGTTGCCAAAACCAGAACACAGCAATGAGCAATCTGAGACGAGCATGTCTGCATATGTCCAGTTGCAGCAGCAGCCAACGGACCAAAACAGTGGCAAAGTTGTTCACTGCAGTTCAACTTTAGTTCTGGGAAATTACCTACAGTGATGTTTCCTTTCTATATCTAAATCGATTTGCTCTCACCTTTTATTACACAGCGGAAGAGTCTACAAACACACACAGAGGCCTTTATTTTAGACCCCTCTCCTGATCTTCTGTACCTTTCAACAAAAAGATCCTGCAGATGTTCCGCTCTTAGAACAAGGCGTCTGCAATATGCAACCAAAAAAAGCTTCAAGGAAATCCTACAGGAACAGCGGATTATGTAGACTAATCATCAACACTTCTATAACTGATGTCAGGTGACAAACTCTGTACATGATTAGACTGTGATTGGTTGAATCTTAACACAGTTACTACCCTCATTATAAAGGGTGTGCGCACGTATGCAACCAAGACATTGTCTATTTTACCAAGAAATGATCAATTTGTTTTACAAATAAAAATAGTGGGTTGCAAGATATTATTAAGATCGAAAAAAGTTAGGGCATGACTACAGAAAAATAAGGAGCATTTTCAATTATGGTGTGTAGACTTTGACATCTACTGTATATGGTATAGGTGTGTTCAGTACAGGCTAAACAGGTCCTCTAATGAGCAGCCCCAGTTCTGCTGTGGTTTTAACCACCATGAAAGCCAGCATGCTACTTTGTTTTGTGAAAATATCAATGCAGTGAGTGAAATAAACAATAGCAACAGGTATTCAATGCACATAAGCTGATCCTATACTGACGGACTCTTGTACTGTAGTAATAGGAGGTGTTTTACTGACTGTCCTCTGGGGGTAGATGGGCCTCCTGTTTCCTCAGCTCATCCACGTTGAAGGGAGCACAGCGCTGGAGTATATAAAGGACCTCCTCACCTGGGGACTTCCCATCCGAGCTACAAGCACAGGACAGTGCATTCACAAACACACACAGGGTGCATTTATTCTGGCAAACAAAAGTATTTAATTGCAAAATGTTCATCTGTAGAAGGCTGTACATTTTAAAGCATAGAAAACATGTTAAATACTTTTCAACAAGACGTAAAGGGGGTGAGTTTAGTTTGTGAATGGAAATTGTAAAGTTTTATATATTTTTTTTAAATAAGATGGTCACAACATGCATATCTATAAATTCCTGGCTCTTGCATCAGGAGTGTACATTGTTCCTTCTTCCAACACTGTACTTTTTTTATAATAAGAGAAATTATTTTACTAAAAACGAAACAGAACAACAGGTTTTACGCAACATTGAAGAATGTTTGGAGTAACCAGTTTTTCTGTTGCAAACTTTTCTGTTTGGAGTAAGCAGTATCTTTGTTCCCCAGTTGTCCTACTGTTAAGATGATAGCACTCACTTCTCTATTGGCATGACTGACTGCCTGAAGAAGTTCTCTGCTGTGGTCAACAGTTCTCTGTAACGTGCAGAGCCCTCCAGCTCGCCCTGCGAAAGGCAATAACTACAATTAAATAAAACCACTGTGCGTCACCAAAGAAGATAACTTCATGTATCACTGACAATTGCAATGCTAACAGCTAAATCATAACATTCTCATAAAATGTAAAATAGAGTGGTTTTATTATGAGCAATCAAGCCTATTACTGTTGAGGAGTTTTTTTTGTTCTTAGTGGTTAGCTAGCAACTGAAAAAGTTGAAAGGAAAAAAAAGACCTACAGTGTCTGCTTCATAGTATCTTAAAAATCATGAAAAAATAAGCATTACATCACATTAAAATGTAAAATACTAAATACTTTCAATGTATCAAAAGTATCTTCAATGCATCAAACAAATTATGTCACATGCAAAGTAACAAACGGGTCACTCACTCTGAAATAACCATTCTGCTTCAAATTGTTCAATAATCTTTTCCACAAGGGGTTACAGGTGATGGGAGCGTCAGGTTCTGACGATGGCAGTCTGCACTTGGAACACAGGATCTCAAAGCCATGGGCCTGGAGGATTAGTTCATTACAACTAACAAAACAATAGAATATATACTGCAAATAGAAAGAGTTTTGTCTAACAAAGATAATTGTTAGTGGGTGGGGGTGAATTCACCAGCTTCATGCCAAGCTCGTATGCACGGTACTGAGGGTGAGAGCAGGCAGGCAGGGTGAATCCACTCCTCCGGTCGGGGGTGAAATGCTGCTGCAGCATCTGGGCGTAGAGACAGCGGGTGAACGTCACCTGGAAACACAAACAGACCACAGGTAAAAAACACGTACTTAGACAAAACTACACTACATACGATGCATACACGCGTCGACCAGTCAGAAACTTCAAATTGTGCGTACCGAGGTTAGGACTTGCGTGTCGGTAGGGAAGGTCCGGAACGTTCGACACGCCTGGAGATCGACTGGATCTCTCAAGTAGAAAGCTGACACGGCCGGGGCAACCAGGTCTGGCCGCTGTGACAACACGGTAGCGATGCCCACGGGCAGGACACAGTGGGCACTGTGAAGGTTTGCCTGGATCTTCTCTGGATATCTTTGGAGACAGAAACACACTCAGGCTTGGTTTCACGACCAAGTTAAATAAGCGGCTTGCCCCACACAGCTCTGTACACGCCTGAATATGTTCAAACAATCATGAAGCCCAGACTTCAAACAGAAACGTCAAAATCTAATCAAAGTGTAGTTTCCGATGCGTCACTCACCCCTCCAGTCTCTTCCCCAGGGCAGCGCGGATCTTGGGGCTGGCCAGACAGGCCTGTGTGTGGGACGAAAGCAGCGCCAGAGACTGGGTAACACTGGGAACAATGTCCTTAGACAGGCCAACATCACTAGAACGGGACGGACATGGCAGGATATACAGCTCTCCTCTGTGAAGGAAAACCTAGCAGACCAGAGCAAGATGGAGAGACAGAGATCGAATTAGGGTGACAAAATGGGCAGATACGGTATACAGAAACAACAAAAAGATCTGTAAAGACATGTGCAGGCAGAGTGATAAACAGATTAATTCTTGTGATCATCAAAAAGACATCTTACTCTGTTTTCACTGCTCTCTGGGTTCAACCACTTGGGAAGATATTCTGCTGCTTCGATCAGAAGGAACTCCCCATCATTGTCCTCTACCCTGTACCAAGTTAAAGTAAATCAGTAAATCAGTAGGATAGAGCCAAAGCAAAATTGAAACAAAGTAGGAGTACTGCAGGGTTTGCAGTCTGCGTGTTCTACTTGACCTGGCAGCAAGTTCAGGAAAGACTTGCGTGATCTGCAGAAGGAGGTATACAATAAACCACTCATCCTCGACGTTGTCCCCAAACAAAGTGCTGCCTCCAATGTGTGCAGGAACGCCCCCTGCAGGTACAATCAAGATATGACCACAAGATTCTGACAAAGCAGGAACATTCTAAACATAAACAACTCAATCCACATTATGTATCTAGGTCAGAACCAGTACTGTACCTTTCGCAGTGTGGTACTTGAGGTTGAATGGCTGTTGTTGCCAAATGTACTGCACAAGGAGAGATGCAAACTTGGCCAAAATCTCTTCCACCAGGTGTTGCAGATGTAGTTCGTCAGCCTGTGTGTCAGTGAGGTTGGGCTTAACCAAGTAAAGATAGTACTGTACCATGTCCTCTGGCACAGTGATTCTCCTAATTGGGTCCATAATGTTGGTGGCCTGATGATCCTGTGATTAGCAACAACCAGTGATGTGATTTTACATACAATTCATGTTTATTGTTGATTTTGGTGAGGGTGGTACGACTGTATTTAAGGTTAGGATTAGTGTTAGGATAATTGTTGTTATTTTTCTGATTTTGTTAATGGAGCTGTAAGGTCATGCAGAACCAGATTTTGCAAAGAACAAGACATCGCATTGTCACATGTTCCAACCATAAATAAAATACGTATCCGATGAAAAAACGAATGAAACTAATAAAACTATTGTAGTTTAAAACGCTCTAGATACTATATCCCGTTTTGGCCTTAGTATCTGCATTACTACTAAGTGATAACAGGTTATGAAAGGGCTTCATAAAATACTTAAAATACTCTGATCGCTGTTCAACCAATTAATTCAGTACATGATACCGGAGTGAACATTGCCTTGTTTCTGAGAACGTTGCTGTTCATTTAATTGCAAAGGGATATAATTGAGTAATTTTAAGCCTGGATAAAAATGTTGAACTTGAATACATTGCCTTTTTGTATGTGTAACTGACCGCATTTAGAAAGGTTAGAAATAACATTCTTTCTAGCAAGTCAGCGACTTTACAAGCTTTGTAATGGCATGATCAATAAAGTGAGAGTTTTGAGAGAGTTTTTACCTTGATTTCAGTATATTTTATAACGTTAGTCTTCAAGAAAGAATCTCATAAAAATAAAATGTTCTGAAGTCGTTCTCATGCCGTCTTTCAGTATCATTGTTTCCCCTACCATTAATACATCTCGGCTACGACACTGACGTTTTGGCAATGGTTCCTAAATGACACGCATTTGTCCCAGGCATATTTATATACTCTGATGCAAATATACTTCAAAATAAATATTTACCGAAATTATAAAGAGTCAACTGAAACGTTTTAAAATGTACATATAAGTTTTAATTTTCACAACGAGAGATAGACATGATTTAGCAGCGCAACAACAGGAACAGGCACAGGACGCCGGGAATAATAGTTTTTATAACTTTCCAAAAGGCCATTTTAAATGAGTTTAAAATACATTTCCCACGAGGCATAGGCATGCGATGTTGGGTATCCATGACAGCATTGTTATTGTTGTTGTGGACTTATGCTTGCTAATACTGTCTAGTGGTGATGAAGGCTGTAACATGGGTAAAACATTATTGAATGCCACTTGAGCTTAAATGTAATCTATTTTACTTTTAGGCAACGGTTTATTTGTAGTATATCTTCAGTCGCAGATTCGTTTTCTTTACAGTAGCTACCCTAGTTAACGTTAAGAAATGTAATGTTACCAGTTTAACTAGAGTAGCAAATTCGCTGGAATTAGCTAAGCTAGGTTATAACGTTACTGTAGCCTCTTTCGCTGCAAACAGGTTATCATCGTCAAGTTCAACACATTACATCAACGCTAAATTGTTAACTTGTTGGCTAGTGTTATTGAGCTGTGGGTGGATAGAAAATGGCAAATCTTTGCCAAAAGAGCAAGTTAAGCCAGGAATCAGAGGGAAGCACGATGAAAGAGGACATTCAGGGTGGCATATGCCGATAAAAACGGAGGAAAGGAGAATGATTTCGAGATACACCAGGCGTCCCGTATCACACAGTCTTGAGATGTAAGTATTAAAGCTTATAGTTAGTGTCCCACTATGGTCCGTTGCTTCCCCGACACAAACGGATGGAAAAGGAGGATGTTGTTCAATATTGTAAATGCATACTGTACTGTAAATCACTGATTATGATCAAGGTAGAGTCCCATCATATATTTCACTTCTATGTTAGTTTGGGGTTCAATATATGTTTATTACAATGCATTAAAAAACACCACAGTGTTGTAATGAATGAGCTATATATATGTGACCAAATGAAAAGATGCTGGAGGAGTGCTTGATGCCATCTGTCAAGCATGGTGGAGGCAATGTCATGGTCTGTGGGTGCTTTGGTGGTGTTAAAGTGGGAGATTTGTTCAGGGAAAAAGGAATCTTGAAGAAGGAAGGCTATCACTCCATTTTGCAACATCATGCCATATCCTGTGAACAACACTTGATTGGAGCCAATTTCCTCCTACGATAGGACAATGACCCAAAGCACAGCTCAAAACTATGCAAGATCTATGTATGGAAAAAGCAGTCAGCTGGTATTCTGTCTATAATGGAGTGTCCAGCACATTCACTGGATCTCAACCCTATTGAGCTTTTGTGGGTGCAGCTTGACCGTATGGTACGTAAGAAGTCCCCATCAAGTCAGGCCAAATTATGGGAGGATTCAACTTCTCTTCAGATTACCTCAATAAATTAACTAGAATGCAAAAGGTCTGCAAGGCTGTATCTGCTGCAAATGGAGGGTTCTTTGACGAAAGTAACGTATGAAGGACGCAATTATTATTTCAATTAAAAATCATTATTTCTAACCTTGTCAGTGACTATATCTCTTATTCATTTGTCTATTTTTCCTATTCAAACTCATTTCATGTGTGTTTTCATGGAAAACAAGTTCATTTGTAAGTGACCCCTTTTGATCGGTAGTGTGTATATATATATACAGCTGCGTAAATATATATTTATATATATGTGTGTGTGTGTGTGTGTGTGTATAATATGATCACTATTGCCTTTTTTATGTTTAATCTAATATTTTTTCACATATCTGCAGTCGTGGCTTATCTCGAAGCAGTCTTGACCATCACCCTCTCCCAGAGGATGTAGATGATGAATACCTCCCCCAGCACTTACTCCAAGACCTTCAGGAAGCTGTCTCCACTTACAACAGGTATGACTAGTTCCTTAAAGAACCTGAGAGGTAAAACCAAATACACTTGTAGGCAGAAGTCAGTTCACTGTCACATATCCTGTTTGGACGTGACAGAGCAAGGATACAAAGTGTCCAGTTACATAATCTGAGGAGCCCGGTAATGTACACTGGTCTAAATGATTTGCTGGTACACTCCACAGGTGTAGGGCCGGCAGGTAACCTAGCTGTTAGGATCATTGGGCCAGGTTGCTAGATCCTATCCCAGAGCTGACAAGGTGAAAAACATTTGTTTTCCTGTCCTCAAGCAAGACATTTATCCCTAACGCTCCCCTGGCACCCAAAGTGGCAGCTCCGTGAACCTCCAATGTGGTGGGGTTGGGTTAAAAGTTGAAATAACATAACATTTAAAAAACAGAAGACATAAGGTAAACAACAGTGGAGCATACATTGACATGTAAATGATGTGTTTTCTCTTCTACAGCTCGGAGACGACGTCTGCTGGCTCCGGTCGGTCGGACTGCTTAACCGTCACCACTGGAGACACAACACGGTCCTGGTCTGGGATCCACAGCTACACAGGGACAGGCATCTCTACAGAGAGGAGCTCTGTCTTTTCCTGGGGCTACGATGTGAGTCTCACCTCGCCTTCTCAGCTGGCTGCCTGAATCAGTCAGGCTTATGTTAAATGCTTATAGCAAGGCTTAGCCATGCTGAATGCTACAACAGTTTTGTAAACAGATTACCATTAAATTAGCCTAATCGTGTAGGTATTGTAATGACTTATTAATGAGCACACTCTGCTCTGTCTGTGGAGGTCAATTCCCTCAGGGTATCACTTTTGTTGTGGTACTGAGCTTTCTAGAGTTTGCCTTCAGAAACTTTTCAAAAGACTCTATGATTTATTTACATGCAGCCATGTCCTCAGAATGCCTCATAGGACTCATACTCCTAAATTTATATATTGTACAGTGCACACACACACACACACACACACTCTCAGTCTCTCACAAACACATGCAAATTGTACTACTTGCTTCGGCATGATCACTCACAAACTGCAACACACGCAGTCCTCTGGGACCTATAAGAGCTCATCGCCATGCACGCTGTAGCTCGCTGTGAAATAAACAACGCTCACCGACGTGCTGCTAATAATTGATGAGTAGCTTGAAAAGCAACAGCCTTCTGTCATGGCGTAGGGGCTCCTCTCACCCCCTCTGTCTCTCTCTCTGTCTCCTGTCCCTCAGGAGTTTGACAAGGCTGCGTCACGACAGGTGCAGCAGATGTTTGAGGAGATTGACGAGGAGCTTTACGAGGGGCGGGGTGGGGAGCATCTACGGGGGCTGCAAGACGAATGTCATCAGTGGGCATTCAGGTTCCCTCATCTACGGTGGGTCCTTAACCCCAGGCCCCCTGACCTCTCACCTCTCGCACTGCCTCATTCTAGCCTTGCCTCTACCACTCTTCAGAACACACCCGCTAATGTATCACTGAAAGTTATTAGGCGGCATTGAATGGATCACTTCAAACAGCAGTCCGACTCGAAGATTTATTTTGATGTGTCGTCGTGTCATTATTTAATCGTCGTTTGACCCCTCTTCCCTCTTTGACCCCTCTCTGCCCTGCTACGTGAAACGACAGGATTCTGGGTAGTCAGCTGCTGTGTCCGAGTGACGAGGGCTTCCGGTGGTACTCCACCTCGGGGAAAAGTCCACCTGCCAGCGGCACCGACGCAGCCGGGCAGCAGGACATCAGGAGATGCATGCCCGAAGATGAGGACAAGATCGGCCCCAGCACAGAGTAAGCAGTTACCACCGCTGCTGTTAAACCCATCAATAATGAATGGCCTTTTGCTTTGTGGTTTTGTGACCTACATACTGTGTGGCTTGTCAAACAGGAAGTAACCGAGTAAGTCAGTGCGGCGTGTCTCACAAGGCAGAGTCTGGTAGTGGCTAAGACAGCGAGGGTGCTTTGGCTTGCCAGCAAGTTTGGATTGATGGTGTTTGTAAATGGCTGTGAGGGTGAACGACGTGTGTCTCCCCAGTCTGTGTGTGCAGGGCTGGAGGGCTGTGCTGTCCAGGTCGTGTGTGGAAGCAGACCAAGCCCCTGGTACACCCGGTGGTCGTGACAGGGCCAGGGTGATTGAATCTGAAGGCCTCGTGGAGGAGTATCTGGCCTTTGACAGCAGGGACCTGTGAGTCAACTCCCTTTGCTCTTCATTAGGTCGCTGTAACTAGAGGGCTATTTCCAGTACCTGAAAGTACTGTATGATGCGCTTAAGTGAGCTCGTAGCGTGCTTTTGGGATTGACAACGCTAGTCCTGTTTGACCGGGTAATCTAAAAACCAAACTGTTTTGAAGGCTTTTCCGTGACAGGTCTGCTGATGGTTTGATCTTCATAGGGATGACGAGCTGGATCTGACGGGTGTGGGGTTGGGCCAGCGCCGGTGTTGCCTGCCTCCGGTGTCTCCCTACCGCTGTCGTAGGCAGGCCGTTCTGGACCTGCTGTTTGACGACGTGTGGCGAGAGCTGGTTGGCTGGATGGAGGAGCTAGTCCGCAGGCACTGGGAGGGCTGCGTCTCAGGTATCTCTTAAAGACCCTTTGCACATGCCGTCAGCTTTCAAACGAACAAATCCACCGTTGCCAAATGACTTCATCCCCCACGGAATGTATTCGTTGCTCGAGCCTGTGTTGACAGTATTCTGCGCCCTGTCGTTGACAGATGAAGAGAAGAATGCCGTGAATTTCAGTCCATCCCAGTCAGATGCTCAGAACCCTTTCCTACTCTCCACCCTGCCCACCCTCCTGCCCAGGCTGGGCCAGAGCAAAGTGCCCCAGCTAACAGGCAGCCTACCAGCCAAGGTCAGTGCCCTGAGAAGGAGCTAAAGGACTGATACATCCCCGGAGAGTGGAACAGCCTACTGTTAAGACATAGGATTTACATCAATAGGATTAGCACTGTGGAGTCCATAATAACCTGATTAGTTTCAAAAATAAATTGAAATCCTCCATTTGAAAAAGGCAGACTGCTGAATTGTTTAACGCTGCTGTCAGTAGTTCTTCTCGCCCTGTTTTAAGGCTATGAATTCATTAACTTGAACATTTCTTTCTTTCCTTCTTTGTTGTCCCCTATTCTGTCTTTGTTCTGTTCCACACCTCTCCAACTGCCAACCTTGTCTGTCCATCTCACTCCCTCATTTTCTCTTTCTGTATTCTCTCTCTCATTTGGTCATTTCCCTCCCCAAAGACCACAAAATCAAGGGGCTCAAAGCACAAGTACAGACGGAAATCCAAAAAGCAGACAAGGCCATCCGCTGTATGTAACTCTCCCCAAGAGACAAAATGTCGCCAGTTAACAGCATTCACAGTGGCATGTGGTTATTAACTCCTAGACTGAATGTGCTTGTGCTTGTTGAATAACTCATATACCATACCAATTTCATCCACTTCTTGACTTCTTAACAGCTGAGTTTTCTATATACTATTTGCTATAATTCAAAATCTCCATTGAGCTCGATCTTTTAGGTCAGTGCTAGGCTTAATACGTGTCCGCGATACAGGCTCTGTATATCTCTCTTGTTTAACTCATTGATGACAATTTTGGAATGCTTTTACTGACCTCCTTTAATTTACTCATGTGTAACTGTCCGTTTAGTCTCAAGTGGTCTGCGGTAGGTGCTCTCCCCTCGGTTGCATGTAGAAACGCTGAGTTATAGCGGACTGGTACATGAGAAACTTGAGGATATGGCTGTTGTTGACCCATTTTGCCTACTCTTCCGTTGATCATTGTGCTTCCCTCACGCCTACAGTCTGTCCGGATTCCAGTAGGGACACCGGGGACTCATCACAACCTCAACGACCTCATAGTGATCCATGGAATTCCCCTACAGCAGAGGAACCTGTGTGTGATGGAGAGAGCCCAGTATGGAGACCATGAACTCATGTCGATACTATTAGAAACTTAAGCAATATCGCTATTTACAATAAAAGCATGGGGGTGTAGCATTAGGACCTAACTAGGGGTTATCATGGGTAGAGATGATAAATACCTATGGATATGTAGACTGGTGCATATCCTACTGAGTGATGGTTAATTGCTCCGTTATTCTTAGGGACCCTGAGGAGAGGACGGTGAGTCATCGGCCGGGCTCCAGTGTCATACTGTCCAAGCCCCCTCCTCGCCGGGTGCTAGAGCAGAGCTCCTCTTCCCTCTCCCGCCCGCCTCAGTCGGCGCAACGGCGTAACCTGCCCCCACGCACCCTCCTTCCTTTGGTTCCCAGCCTGACGCAGTCTAGCCCTGCCGGCTCCTTGGACGGCGTCGTCCGTGGGACGCGCCTGTGAGTTCCCTTTAACAGGGCTTGGCCAATCTCCATTGGGTCCCTTTCCTCCACCGTGTACACTCCTCTGTCGCCGCAAAGCTGGACCACCGTTTCTGTTCGGCAAAAATGTGATTACAGATTACAGATAGACAGATACATAGCTTGAGTGAGAATAGCTTCACATAGCTTGAGTGAGAAAACATCCACATGGGTGTCATTTGTGGGGTGTGTTTCAGTCAATCTTCAGTGACTTTATAAAAAGCGTGAACAATGACCTGCTACTCTTCCTGTAGACACACGGCCAATGACCGCCTGGCCTCTCCTCCCATGCCTCTGAGCAGTCACACCCTCCTTCCCCCCATCAGCACAGGAGAGGCTGAATCCACCCATTCTAGACTGCCCTTCAGACCTACTCAGGTATGGGATGAGTTGAACTTTGCATGCCGGCCGTGCATCTCGCACTAGCTGGTTACAAACACCTCCGCATGCTAAAAAGAAAACGTGTTCCTTGTTGCTTAGCGGCATCGAGGTTCGTCCAGTCGTGCCCACAGTGCTGTGACAGATGAAGCTGGTAGCTTGCTTCCTCGGGATCGACTTCATCAGCTGGATGTGTTCTCCCGCCCGAACACCACCCACACCTACAGGGTATGACTACAGTCAGATATATGGTCCAAATAATACCAGTACAAAATGTTGGCCTCTTTTGTAGGTTTATATGATAACGGGTGAATGTGGAATGGCGATACATTTGCCTACATCCCTGTCGGTGAGATTTAACGCTGGTTCGTTTTGCAGTCGGACACCCCTTACCGGCGCTCTTTCACGATGCTGGACAACGTTGGACAAGGACGTCCTGGCAGGGCATCTGTGGGCACAGGTGGGTACCTCGTGTTGTATCGCCAACACGCTATACACATTAATGCCAACTCATTGAGCATTTTGTCCATTACCCTGGCAGACTCTCTGGGTATTGGAGTGACGGGCATCAGTATGGGCATTAGCAGCTCCTCCTTCCTGGACTCCTTCACCCATCACCCCCTCGGCCACTCCCCTATCGAGGACGAGGAAGAGCCTGACAAACATGCCCCTCCCTCAGGTCATCAGGAGCCCCCGGATTACATTTGATCGTTATGTCCGTGGGATGGTTTCACAACCTCCAGTTATCTGAGGAGGATTATCATCACCTTCAGACAGATTGTTTTTCAATGCTCAGTTGTTGTCTCAATCCTGCTCTCCTCTCTTTTCCTCCTCTCTCCTCTCAGCTCTTCTGGTGCCCCTGTCAGTCCCGTTACACTCACACCACCGTGGGGGTTTCTCCTCCCGCAGTAGCAGACCTGGTTTGTAGCTCCTCCACCTCGTTCCACTCCGCCTCCTCCAACCAAACAGGTTTCAGCACAACGGGGTGCAAGGCCCTGCTGCCGCTACCACCGGTGCCCCCAAACAAACATTTTATACGTTCGCAGCAACTTTTGTACAATGTACTTTTTGGTGGTATTATTTCATGCTTTTAGTTTTTCTATAGCCCTACTTTTATATGTTGGAACTCTCAGCTTGTCTGGCTGCCAAAGACAGTAAACTGTCTCCTTCACCAGTCTGTATGTGGGGATTTAGTATTTACAGTGTCCTGTATGCACACTACAGGTAGTTGCCAAAATAAAGGAAACACCAACATGAAGGTGTAATAAGGATGCACTGCAACCTGAAAACAGTAGATGTTTTTCCCTCAGACTTCCATGCCAGCATCACTGACTGTTTCTTATGTAAGTTAAGAATGTACCCTAAGCTCACTCAACAGCTACATTTAAATGTTGCTTTTTGTATTGCTCAAACGTTTAGAACATTGTAAAAGTGGGCATTCACGTGAATGGCAAAGCAGAGGATCATTGGTTTCTGCCCTGCTGGGACACTTTGGTACGCGCAATGGAATGGGCGATACTGTTAGTAGCAGCTCATTTATTTTGGTTTCAGTCGTGAAACATGAGCAAGTGAAGCGGGGTTCATCTCTGAAGCTCCTGCTGAATGTGTCCCAACAGTCTCCCCTCTTTCCAAGTCACTGAGCTTGGAAAAGCACTTCTAGCCATTGTAGCCAAAATAATGTCAGATTTGTACAAGCCCTAAGCATGATCGAAGACATGATGTGATGTTACTTGCTTAACCACACCTGTAGTATCACCTGCTTTCAATATACTTTGTGTCCCTCAATTGTGTTTCCTTTATTTTGGCAGTTATATATATAGTTTGAATGTATGTTTGTATGTTTTGTGAATGTATATTAGCATTTATTCTCTCGGACCTATCGCTCAATTATTCTATGCAAGGAATGGCAAGTCCATCCAAACAGGGAGGAAAAAAAGCATTTTGCACACTGACATTCTAGGTCAGGCTGTTTTGTATTTTATTCATGGACGTTGCTTTTATTTTCCCATGTAAAAAAGACATGCACAAAACCTCTGGATTTCACATTGCAGACGTTAACAGGAAGCAACAAGACAAGCTTTAGACAGCAACTGAATTGGTAGGTATTTGGTGTTTTCCTCACAAGCCGTTTAGTAATGAGGGCTTAGTATAAGCCACAGGAGACATGTGAGGGAATAGAAGGGCTGTATTAGTACTCAGACAATTCACCTCATTGCAGTACGAGCCATATGCTGCTTTCAGCTGAAACACGAGCTAAGCCCTGGTAATTTAAATAGAAATAAGCATAGGGTAACTAGGGGACATGTACTGGAAAGTGCCAAAATAAAGTGATGAACTATTGTAAAGATGCAACATCTTTCTTCCATGAGTAGTTCCATCCTTTGAGGTTTTGCTGGTGGTGTTTAAAGCTCTCAGCCACTGTCCATATTCTCTCATAAATGTTCAGTTGGGTTGAAATTCATCAGCCACGGCAGCATCAGCAGATTGAGCAGTCTGTCACTGGAGCTCCTGCCAAACTTGGCTCAACAATCGCCCCTCTTCCAATGCCACTGAGATATATTTTAGCCAAGTAAAGGGCACCTATCTGAAAGCACCTGTTTTTAAATATACTTTGTATCCTTCATATAAGTGATTACTTTATTTTGGCAATTACCGTCAAAAAATTAAAAATGCATCAATGCAGGCGACTCAGGTATTTTGGGCACAATATTTTGGTATAATTACATTGTACTGCTGTTATACACTGTATTTTTTTTCCTAAAGAGCTCATGTTTTGATCCAACTTGACGTTAACGTCTACCTTGTCTGTACCTCAAGGTTTTGGGCAGGTAGATGTTTTCTGCTTAATATATGTACTGAATCTATTGTGTGCTGACCCAAGTTATAATTTCTCCCCTATTGTCACACAGGCAGATTTCCATTGATCCTGGTTTATTTGTCAAACGTTGCAAAAAAATGTAATGGAAATGGCAGAAGCAGTTGATATTTTTTAAAGCTTGAATAAAAGCTTAGCAGTTCAATAGGGGTTGATTTTAATTGTGTCTTAGTTTTCTTTCTTGCAAGAAATGATGATGAAAATATGACAGCCAAATCATCCCCATAGTATATTATACACGCTATAAGCTTCACTCCACATTTAGACTTGTTCTAAATACATACTGTAGGCTATTGCTTGTGAGATTTATTTACACTATCCAGCTAGATCCAGGGTTTCCAAAATGTTGGTATCAAATATTTTTGCAACCCCGCCATAAAGAAAAGGGTAAAACATATATATATTTTTCTAATTGGAGCTATGACAGTGTGTCAAATACTTTCAGATTAATGTATAATAAATTTAAAATCTGAAGGTTTGAATATTCAAGGGTGCCAATGTCTTTGGAGGTGACTGTAAATACCGTGGTTTGAAGGGGTATGTTCATTTTATGAATTAAATTTGTCTAAAATAATAAAACAATTACGTTTGGCCACCAAACCACCGACCATGCCTATTCAAGATCAGATTCAAGATCTCCAAACCGATGGCAAGCACAATATAAAAACCTCATATGACGTAAAGTATGGTCTTGGTTACAACAAACAGATATATAAAGAGAAAAAATCTTGAAAGAAGTCTACAAAAAAAAATAAGTTGAATGAAGGCTACACAATATCATACTTTTCATAAAAAAAAATGTTTTCAAAATACTTTTGTACAGAAGTTGTACAATTGTACAACCCTGTTTTTGTAAGCTTTTAAATAAAATCTGACTCAACTTTAGCACCGACCAAATGTGCACTCTAGCCACATGAGTATCCCATTGAAATTGCAAGCTCCACCTTACACTACCAATCCCAATGAAATATATGTTATAATGTGCAGCAGATCATATGGGGAGAGGAATGCACTGCTTGGGCTGATTCAATTGGATAGAATTGGATGTCACTCTTATTTCATCTTCTGGACCAATCATTAGTTTGCAAGTTGAGACATATCAACTGTAAAGAGATTCCAGATGGATGATCATGTGATTGGAGTGGCTCTTGAAGACTCATGGTATTATTGGGTATTCAAAATGGGTCAACTTTGAGGGCCATGGCCAGGGATCTGTAGTCTGGCTGGCAGCTGACTCCAAGTTCTCCTGACATCAGAGTCTAGAAGGGGTGTTTTGATGTTGTTGGCAAGAGGTGTTGATAATGGATGGGACGTGGCCTCATTGTTCAAGGCGGCATCTTACACTGGTTGGATATCCCCATTTGGAATTAAACAATTATTGATCTATGTTTTTGTTAAGCAACGCCTCACAAAAGTGAGCTGTTCTGTGATCACAATAAATACTCCTCACACAGTCTCTGTCCTACTATGCAGGTTGAAAAGACAGAGCTTTAGGATGTTTCCAACTTGAAAATTGGATTGACTCTAAAAAGCTATTTTTTTCAGTTTGAGATATTTATTTTTCCAATTCCCAGTTTACCGTGACATGTTACCAAAAAGATACAGGTTACGAGTCAAAAGCAGCCAAATTTTTATTAGCTAACCATTAGCTAACTTTAGGACCCACAATCTCCCCAAAATATTGGCCATCACATTAGTCAACTGTTCATAGGCTACCAGAATGTGGTACTGTCCTAAACAATTCAGGACACATTGTTTCCCTCGGTTACTGTTTGCTGTACTTGATCAAGCATGTTTGCTGTGATTAGGGAATAGTAGTACATTTCAATTTGGAAATGTGTTTTTGTTCTGTCATGATAGGGGCCAAGTGGCTTATTAGGTCTCCCTGAATGTAATGCTTTTTTTCTTTTGTTGCTTTTTACTGTGACCTATCTATCAGTGCTTGATCTACATGCACTAACCTACATGTAGTGCATGCATTCACGTCTAGTCACATTGTTCTGTACGGGTCTGGTTTGATTAATTTATTATGTCATCAGAAAACATTGATTTTCTTGCACTGGAGCCTGATGTGATGTAGAGTGCATGAAGTAAATGCATGGCCACAAATGAGTGATGCTATGATTCTGTTATTTTCGTATATTATATTGGTTGATGCACCATTTTGGAGGATTATTTTTCAAAACAAAAGGGCAACTCCCAGTAGCCACGGTTTGCCACTGGATTTTGCTATAAACATTGTGAACATGAGAGTGAAAGGAGCCCTTGGGGTTAAAGATCCTTAATACATTTAATTGATTAGTATTATTGATGTACATATTGAAGACTTAGATGGACTTAGGGGCAGAGCAAGTAAAAAACCAGACTAGAGATGAATAAATGCAAGTGTTAACATTAGGTTCACATTGATTCCTCAATTTATTGTATTCTAATTTAACTTTCAGTAAAGAGAGAAATCATCCAAAAAGGGATCGTAATACTACATGTTGATATTGAGATGCAGATACCTAATTTGTGCATTTGAAGCATAGCACAATAATATATCAAAGACAATGAATCTCTAAGTCATTTTATCTGCTTCATGCTAAAGCAGAACACAAGATACACGCTGGCTTTGCACTAAGCATCAATAGATTACCCCATCTGTGTTTTAAGCCTGTAGAATATAGAACAAAACAACGCAGCACTAAATATATACTGTCTTGCCATACGTTCTCTCCACAGTTTTAAGTACAGTCAAAGCTCCATCTGTTTATGTAGCATATGTTTTGGCACAGTCTTTGCAGAAAAGTTTCAGTCAAAACCCTCAGACACAGAAAAACTAGGCCTATAAGGACAACTGACACAGCAGTAACAACTATAAAAAAAGCACAGCAAGTTACTGTAATGGGATGAATTTTGCTGGTGTGCGGTCTCCTTTTCCTTTGCTTCTCCTACCCAATCGATGGGTACTGGTGTTCAAATGTGACCCCCCCCTTTAGTGTGTATCCATTTCTTAACAGTCTCCCTTGTAGTAGAATGGCTTTGTCATGGAAGGTCTTTGCAATTCGCGTCTTTTTTAGTCCAATCTTGCTGCAGACTACAAGACTAGGAGCGGACAGCCGCTCAGCACTCCTTTCTGGTTCTCACGGTCTTGCTGCTATACTTTATAGGTATGCCCCAGCGTCTCATGAGATAGACATCAAACACGTAGGTCACCCCGGGCTCTAGGTCCCCAATCACAGCAGTCGTGACAGCTCGACGAGGGTTCAGCTCCTGGAAGTATTTACACAGGACCCTTTCAGTGTCCGACCTTGACTCAGGCCCCAGGCAGGGGGGCGTACCTCCCTTCTCGCCCTTAACCAGCCTTCGTCGGTATACACAGTAGAGGCTCCTCTCCTCAGTGCCCATCCAGGCCAAGGTGATGGAATCACAGCTCCTCAGCCTGTTGAAAGACTTTATCTGCAGGGTGGAGGGCAGCGAAGGCGCCCCTTGACGGTGATAGGCAGAGGATGCCTGCATCTTGACAGAGGCCTTCAGCACCCCTGGTGCAGGTATTCCGCGGCTGGCCGTTTCCTCTCTTTCTATATGGATGAGGTAGGTTGGGCTGCCCTGGAGCCAGATCTGAGTCAGGTCTTCCCCCACAGCCTGGGACTTCAGCTCTACGCCCCTGCTGGAGATGGTGACCTTGATCTTTTCACCGCTTCCGCAGCTCTGGAGCGTGAGCAGGCCACTGTGCGGCCAGCCTCGGGGGCTGAAGCTGAAGAACTCCCCAGAGGTTGAGCCTCCGTTCCGGAAGGTCACCCACCGAAGCTCCCCTTCCCTGAGTGGGATGATAGCTGGTCGGGCCTCCTCGTGTGTTTTAGCAAACGTCCCAGTATACGCTGAACTGGTTTTATTTAGCCTGTCAATCAAAAACACGTCGAAGTAGTACTGGGTGTCCGGGACAAGCTCCGACACTGTGCACACAGTCTCTGTTCCCTTACAAACGCACCGGAGGTCATCGTACTCGTCACGAAGCACAGCGGGTGTCCGGAGCTCAGCTTCAACGTCCCACTGCTGCCACCACCAGTCTTTTAGGATGGGCCACACAGTTACTTTCCTCTCTTTGTCCTTTCTCTTCCTTTTCTTGTCTTCCTCAAGCTCTTTCCTGATGCCTTCCCGGGCAGCACAGAAGTTGCGGTAGTTGTGTTTGCGGTTCACAAGGACACAGTAGTCGTAGCTGTCCTTGGCGCGTTGCAGCCTTGTGAGGGAGACACTGGGGTCCCACCTAAGGGTGACGCTGGTCATTCCTACGCCCAGGGTGTGGACACGGGGGTCAGGTGGAAGCTCTGGAAAGGCCCCTGAAGAACCAGAGCCCTCATAAAGGTACACAGTAGCCTTTGTGTCCTGGCCCTTGGAACGCAGCCTAAGGATGTAGATAGATGCTGGGATGTAGGATGGGCCTGTGTAGGTGTCCATGACATTGCCTGTGTAGGTGTGTATCTTGGCCTCAGTCCCAGGTCCTCTCCACCACACTTCTGGCATACTCTTCTTGGTACTCCCTGTGTAGAAAACATTGTTAAGTTCTGGTCATGAATATTCTGCCTCATACATGAACACATACATTCTACTCACTTGAAAGAACATACAGTCACACTTATTGCCTATACATTCTTACAGTTTAATATGCATGTTGGTTGTTTGTAATTAACACTTCTGTCAACTGTATTTAATGGTGTTTTCCTTATGTGAACACCTTTTCACTATTATAATTAGTATATATTTCTCCTGACTTTGTGAAATAAAAGGGTACCAAATGTTATGCAATCAAAGTGAATTATTTAGGGAGACGTTGGCGAAACTTGAATGATTTATGTGTCACTGTATAACTTCATAAAGCTGTTTTCATATCTAAAATATCCTCTGATTTGAACTGCACAGTAAGAGTGGAGGCTGGTAGCTAGTAGTGTGAAGAACAGAGGAAAATAGAGATATGAGAAAAAAGCAAAAAAACTGTCTATGTTTACATCAGCCTTTTTAAACATGCTTTAGTTTTTACCTCATTTTGTCGGTATTACATTTATATAGACATTGCAGTGACGGAGAGAGACATTCAACGCTGACCATACTGTTGGCACGAGGGTTGCAAAGCTACTGGCAAAATATCAAAGTTAATGGAATACTTAGTTGTTACAACTGCCATGAGTCTTCTGACTAGATAACATACTGTGGACATAAATCCTTAAATTCCTTTTCAAACCTAGTGACAACTTTTGTCACAGCAACCTGACAAGTTGCCATGTTCTAAATCCGTCTGTTTAAATTTAAGGCTTCACTTCCATCTTTTTTTCTCATTCAAAACTATGTCAAATCTTGCCATTTTTGATAAATATTGCAAAAGGCAGACTTGGTGAACAAAGTCACATGGGACACAAACAAACAGTTAAGTACCATTAAATATGAAACATTTAGAAAGCTTTTATTCAATGTGCTAATGCTTGGTGTGTGTATTAATGGGTTGCACATTTTGTCACAATATTTTATAGCTTGTTTGAGCAAGGATGATAAGGATTTGGTCTTAATTTCAATCCTGATTATTCAGAAGGAAAATAAATTTGGAGATGTGGTCCTCTGGTAATACTCCTGGCTCCATGAACATGACTCCCAGCCTCTACCCTTCACCACTATGTCTTCTCATCACTGCTCTTACTTCCAGCTTTCAATACAAGCCTTTAAAAACAAACAAATAAGTAAAGAGAGTGAGTGTCAAGTAGAAGGTGAATGGCACCAAGTAGAAGGTGTATGGTTATTTATGAGAACTTTGAAAATGAAAGGCTTTTAGGGCCAAGACTCGTCAAACTGTGTGTGACAATATTATCCCAATCACTCCGCAAATCTGGCGTGTATGGTCAGGTTGCAAGAAGGAAGCCATTACTCAAGAAAGCCTATCTTGAGCACTGTTTGAATTCTGTAGCTTATGTGTCAAAATAGACTCTGATAACACAAAAAGGTACTTCTTTGACCTATTTGCAAAGCTTTACAATTGGCTTATACCCAACAACATACATAGAATACCCTCCCTCCTGTGAAGCATGGTGGTGGCAGCATCGTGTTGAGATACGGGATGTATGCCAATACATGGAATGAAGGAATTTTTCATGACTAGTTTTGATGGAAGAAATAAAGGTTTGGGCTTTGCTGCTGTCAATATCTTTTGGATACCTTTGCTATGCGATCAAGAAAAGTTGGCAAAACAATTGTGTTAAGGTAAAATTGGTGAATTTTGTGTTAAATGTATGTGCGTTGCCTATATGTTACAGACATCACTAGGCTTAGTTTAAAAAAAATGATAATTCCAGTGTGAATTGGATTGTAGGTCAACTGAACTGATAGGAGTTAGAGGGTTTTGAGTGTGTTTATTGTCTATCAGTGGTTCCCACTCACAGTGCAGACTCTTGGGCGGTTTGTCCTTCACAGTTCGGGCTACGAGTGTCCATTCTAGGGGTAGGTCACAGGGACTGACGGTCACAGACATCATTGCAGCCTTTTTCTTCAGTATGAAGTACAGCCTGCCGGAAGATAGGTATCGCGAAAACCATTGTTTATTCATGTATTTTTCGTCCCCATACACATGTAATAACATAACCAAGAAAGATACAAAAGGACTTGTGGAAACTCTCTCCTTTTTTTCTCCATTCACTGTTATGCCAACTAAATGGTCTGTGATGGACAGATGGATCTCTTTGATGTAACCATCTATATTCATACTTGAATTGATTATAGTGTGAACACAGCCATGTGGCTTTAGAATGTTAAGTAGTTGTAGGACAACTACAACTAACATGTGTCAATAGATTGCTGCATTAGGTTGACCCTCCCCTACGTGTGATCACATTTGACTGGCCAAGAATTACAGATATGCAGTTGCACCCTTCAACTGAATCGAAACTCTGCAATTGACTGTTACATAATCATCATTATCGTAAGTCACAGACTGACTCTCAAGTGCTTTCATAACCTTTGTATTGCCACCAACATTACTCTTTAAGGCGAGTTATTCAATTTTGACATGTAATTGACCTCTTTGTTATTATAGCTGACAGAATGTGCCTTGACCTTAGAAAGGTATCATGATTATTTTACATGCATTTTCTCAATGAACAGTTGCTGTTTTTTAGTGGCTGTGCCATTCTAACATTGTCAAGGACAATACATCGTTTAATTTATTGATTAATTAGAATCATTAACATTGAATTTTTTTCTCTGTTTCCCTTCTGTTTTTTTATGCATGACTGCATCAGTGGACAGACTGCATCTCACAGGGAGACCCATTCTGCAATTTACAGCTCCCAGTACAAAAGCTCTACCACTGGCATCGTTCAGCTGAGCCTGGGCCAAGTGGCCTTCTCTTCCTGCCTGTAGGACTACACACTGGACTGAACCACTGCCTTTCCATGACCAAAGGAATGGCTATTGAGCAACACCTACCCGAAGGTCATTGCTCACCAATTTTGAATTAATTCCTGTCCTATAGCTGAAATACTAATTTACTTTCTAACACTGATTACAAATTGATGGATTGGGGAAAAGAACAGTTTTGTAATATCAGTGTTTATAGGATAAATGTAATGACTATGTGTGTATTGTTTTTATTTGATAATAATTTGTTTCCCTGTTCCCCCTTTAACACTTTGAAGTGCACAGTCCAATCACGATAGTGTTAGGAAACAAACATATTTACAGTACCAACACTTATCAAATCAGCCTTTTGAGAACATACATGCATTTTTTAACAGCTCTTACACAAAATACATGTTAATACTTTGTTAAATTCTTCACTGGCTTATTTTTTTGTCCTTTTGGCAAATGCATTAATTGTGAATACAGGGACCCTGTGTAAGATTACTCTAGGTTGCATGGCTCACAATTTTACATTTTCAACAGTTTCTAATAATCCCACCCTGAGTTCAATTGGCTTAGCATTGCATGAGAGAGTGTGACCTACGAGGCTGTGGAAAATTCATTTTTTCAACAATGTTGCAAGAAGGAGAACAATAACCAGAAACATTACAAATGGGTTTTACCAGCTTCACTTCCTGAAACACTAATAAAGCATTTTGCACATGCATGCAAGCCATAAAAAACAACACAATAAATGACCACTAAGTACCTTGTAGTTAGTCTATATTATATAAAAAATGTAATGCAGTCATATGAAAAAATACTGACACATTTGGACATGGATATTTAATCTTCACAACACTAATGACACAAAAAGGTAACCCAATCTAACAAATGAAAGACAAAGATTATGCTATGCAATCATTTACTCATCAAAAATCAACAGAAATGCAATTTCATAGGGTGAAGTATGAACACACCCAGCTTTAACTGGTGCTGCCCCCTTTGACAAAAATATGTAGTCATTTCTTGTAACTGTCTATCAGTCTCTTACATCCACTGGGAGGAATTTTTGCTCACCCTTTTTTTCAGTAAGGCTTCTTCAAATGTGTCATGTTCAAGGGCTTTCCTGAAAGATCTGCCCATTTCAAGATCCCACACACCTTTTATGTATGATTTAAATCTGGGCTTTGACTCGACCATTCCATAACCCAAAATGTCTTATTTTTGAGTCATTCTGTCATAGCTTTGCTGTGTGTTTTGACTCGCTGTCCTGTTGCAAGATTCATGTTAGTTTCAGTTTCAGCTCTTCAACAGATGGCCTCACATTCTCAGTTAACTCATACACTTTGACATTAATTGTGGCAAGAGAGACCTGTAGATCCCTTCATGTTCCCTGGAGTTCTTACATACATCTAAGAGCATCACTCACTCAGCTCCTGGACTGAATCTGGTGGGATGTCCTGTGGAGATTGTCAGTGGTCTGGAATTTTGCCCATTTATAGATGACTGGTCGGAGAGTGGAATGATGTGTTTGGAATTGCTTGGAAATGGCTTTGTAACCACTCTCTGACTCACGTGCCTCAATAATCTTTCTTTTGATGGCCTCTGATTGGAATTTTGATCTTGGCAGGATGTATTACTACACACCCTTATGGTTAAGACCAGACCACGTTTTTAACCTTTTTGGAATGTTGAAACCTCCCAACGTTTCTAATGATTCTATTGTTATTCATACCAACATTTTCTGCATAAGAAAATTACATTTCTGTTTATTTTAATTGCATAAATGGTTTGATTTTTAGGTGGGTAACCTTTATCTATTAATGTGGTTGGAATTTACCTTCTATGTGTCCAAATATGTAAGAAAATTGATAACTTGCTGGGGATATGCTTACCTTTTCACTTGACTGTAGTAACAGCATGAAGTTATTTTCACACTAACTTTAGCCTGTCCAGTAGCCTGTACTTCTTTCTCCCTTTTATCATTTCAGCATGCTATTCAATATCAATTCATGATCAAAACATTTGGAAAGTGTTCGGCAAGTTTTGCATGCTGCCTTTATCCAGGTCATGTGTTGTCTTCAGGACCAATAAAATTGTTGGAAAGCCAATCCTGCTTGTTTGGACAACATGGGCCTGTAAAAGTAATTAAACTTTAACATAGTGGACAAAACCATTCACCTTGGGCCAATGGGGGAGCTGGGTTCTAAAACGCAATCTTATCACAATGTCTTTAACGTTATAAAATATACATTAATGTTTTTAATACATACTAGCTAAGAAATAAGTGAGACTTGACAAATTATTAAATAAATTATGATAATATATTATAATGATAATATGATAATAATTATTATAAATTTGCATTATGTTTGAAACCCTTTTTGCTTCATGGCAGGGCTGGTAGTAAGCTATGGCAAAAATCTGATTGACGGTCACTTGTGACTCGTAATGAGGAAGCAGGTCTTTTTGGTCAATAATGATGCCATACTGGTGGCCGTTGACATTTAAATAAAACTCATCCCTTAAACAAAATGTTACCTGAATATTCACATAATGTCATAGAAAAAGACAGAGAAAATTGGGATGACACCAATTAAAATATATTCCTAAAATCATCATTCCTAAAATGATGATTACCAGACATTAATTACTGGGTAAGTGTGAATTGAAATATGTACTTCTTTGTCCAGAACATGGAACATAAAAGTGTAATTTTGTGGTCTCTATACTATACCTCCGGGTTTGTCCTTTGGGTAGATGTATGGGGGTAACCTTTCCATCTGGCAGCCAGGCTGTGGGGCGGAGTGGTACCTCGTTCTCAGGGGTCAGAGCTGAGTGTCCTTGGGGCCAAGGGGGTCCACAGAGGACAGCCACGCTCAAGCAGAGATACCAGGACAGGGCCATCATTCACACTCAACACAGTCAACACTCTGCCGTCTCTCTGGGACTAAAAGAGCAGGGGAAAGGTCAAAAGTATATATCAGTCCCATCACTTACAGTTCTGCTCATACCGTTTATGAAGTCCTAAAGAGGAATAGCAGCAGATGATTCATTGATATGAGGAAACATTTCCGCTATTCACACGGACTTATTAATGCGGGATAGCAAATTGCCATGCTATATTATTACGGGATATGTATAGTGCAGCTTGACATTTGGTGAAAAAACACTCATCATACGACTTTCAAAGCAAGAAGTGGGTTGGAAATATCTCTTAGAAGTGGATTGCTTTGAATATCTATTTCTACATCTATCTATCTATCTATCTATCTATCTATCTATCTGTCTGTCTGTCTGTCTGTCCGTCCGTCTGGTCGTCTGTCTGTCTGTCGCTCTATATAATCTATCTACTGTGAGGTTCTGTTTGTTCAGTTTGGTTCTTGCTTTTGTTTGTGAATGCGGCCTGTTTGGTTTTTGTCTTTTGCTTTTGAACGTAGTCTGTCCTTGTCCTTATTGTTTCCACCTGTGCCTGGTTTGCTCCCTGGTTGTGTCCCTATTTAAGTTCCTCCTGCCCCAGTGTTTCTGGTTGGTCATTGTCATTAGTGTGTTTGTTCTGTTGCCTGTTCCTGCCATTTGTGCCCTTTTGTTATTGTACTTTGTGAGTTCAACTACTGTTCAAAAGTTTAGGGTCACTTAGAAATGTTCTTGTTTTCCATAAAAACATATATGAAAATGAATGAGGAAATATAGCAAAATGAATAGGAAGTAGTAACTGACAAGTTTAGAAATAAGGATTATTAATTAAAATAATAATTATGTCCTTCAAACTTTGCTTTTGTCAAAGAATCCTCCATTTGTAGCAGTTCTAGTTGTCAATTTGTTGAGGTAATCTGAAAAGATTTTACATCATGCTTCCTGAAGCACCTCCTTGAATTTGGATAGGGCACTTCTTACGTACCATACGGTCAAGCTGCTCCCACAACTGGGAAAGGCGCTATTAATACTAAGTCCATCCCCCCTTCAATTGCTCCCCCTATCCCAAGGGCCTTCCTTCTTCAAGATCCCTTTTACCCTTTACAAAGCTCCCACTTTACCGTCACCAAAGGACCCCCAGACTATCACATTGCCTCCACCATGCTTGACAGATGGCATCAAGCACTCCTCCAGCATTTTTTCACTTGGTCTGCATCTCACAAATGTTCTTCTTTGTTATCCGAACACGTCATACTTATATTAATCTGTCCATAACACTTTTTTCCAATCTTCCTCTGTCCAGTGTCTGTGTTCTTTTGCCCATTTTTATATTTTCATTATATCAGGTAGTCTGAGATATGGCTTTTTCTTTGCAACTTTGCCAAGAAGACCAGCATCCCGGAGTTGCCTCTACAGTGTCAGGCAACTCCGGGATGCTACCACTCCACTTTCTATTCTGTTTAGAGACCGTTTGCACTGTTCTGTGAAGTGAGTAGTACACAGCATTGTACGAGATCTTCAGATTCTTGGCAATTTCTTGCATGGAATAGCCTTCATTTCGCAGAACAAGAATAGACTGATTAGTTTCAGAAGAAAGTTCTTTGTTTCTAGACATTTTGAGCATGTTATCAAACCTGCAATTGCCGATGCTTCAGATAATCAACTAGTCTATAGAAGTTTTTTTGCTTTCTTAATCAGCACAGCAGTTTTCAGCTGTGCTAACATAATCGCAAAAGGGTTTTCTAATGATTTACATAGCCTTTTAAAATGATAAACATGGATTTGCAAACACAACATGCCAACTCATGGTTATTGATAATGGGCCTCTGTACGTCATAAAAATCGGCCGTTTCCAGCTACAATAGACATTTACAACATTAACAATGTCTACACTGTATTTCTGATCAATTTGATGTTATTTTAATGGACAAAAAAATGCTTTTCTTACAATAACTAGGACATTTCAAAGTGACCCCAAAACCTCTACATCTACAGTGGATATAAAAAGTCCACACACCCCTGTTAAAATGCCAGGTTCTTGTGATGTAAAAGAATGAGACAAAGATAAATCATATCAGAACTTTTTCCACCTTTAACGTAGCCTATAACGTGAACAATTCAATTGAAAAACAAACTGAAATCTTTGAGGGGGAAAAATAAAAAATAAAAAACTCAATAACCTGGTTGCATAAGTGTGCACACCCTTAAACTAATCCTTTGTTGAAGCACCTTTTGATTTTATTACAGCACTCAGTGTTTTTGGGTAGGAGTCTATTAGCATGGCACATCTTGACGTGGCAATATTTGCCCACTCTTCTTTGCCAAAGCGCTCCAAATCTGTCAGATTGCGAGGACATCTCCTGTGCACAGCCCTCTTCAGATCACCCCACAGATGTTCAATTGGATTCAGGTCTGGGCTCTGGCTGGGCCATTCCAAAACGTTAATCTTCTTCTGGTGAAGCCATGCTTTTGTGGATTTGGATGTGTGCTTTGGGTCGTTGTCGTGCTGAAAGGTGAACTTC